>NIPQ01090868.1:0-14094 GCA_002806875.1 Lepidotrigona ventralis hoosana | reverse complement strand
AGAGAGAGAGAGAGAGAGAGAGAGAGAGAAATAATACTGGATGGATGAATTAGTTTGACTCTCAACGAAACACGTGTTGAATCTTTGAAAATAGCATGGAGCACTCGATCCATTAAGAATATTCTTGAAAAGTCAATGAGCTTTACCAAAGCCTCCAAAGAGTCCAAAAGCGAGAATAACGCTGTTTGTTTATCGAAAAGTTGACTCGTCCCAGTTACGAAATTATCCCATTGACGAGCAAGTTGCCAAGTCGAATCGATATCCCCGAAATCGCGAGGCGAGGCTCTACAAGAGAAGAGAAGAGAAGAGATCGCCTCGAATAGGAACGACAGACCGAGCAGTCGCACGAATGAAATTTACGCGAGAGCTAATTGGCATTTGCTCTCATCTCCGGCCCGGTTAATTACGGAATTAGGGAGTCGTCCCTTAGTGAGAGGCTGAAGGGAACTAGTTGAGAAATGACAAACGTGGCGAGTCAAGGGCCACGGTCTAAGTACGTTTCACGCTCGTGGCTTCTCGCCACCGGTGATTCAACGTCTGCCTACACCGCGCGTTCCAACAAAAATAAAGCGCAGCCCCGTCGGCACGCGAGTCCGCGAATTTCGCGATAGTCCACTGTCTCCAGACAAGCGTGCGTACGAATCACGAACGTGGTCGCGGTTTCTCGCTTCGTTGCGCGGATTTTGCCTCGACGGAAGTTCGAAGGAAGAGAATGCACGAAGAAACGATCGGCAACACCGGTCATTGAAGAAGATGCGCGGATAACGTACGCCGAGACAGGAAGGTGAGTGAAAATAAACATTTTCTTTTCCCTTTTTTCTCTGTGTGAAAACTCTTCGTCGAGAGCACGATGAACTTTGGAACAGAGACGAATAAATTTCGAGAAGGGATTCACTGTCGAGTTTGAAAACTAATTGATGCAACGCGAACTGGTTACTTTTGAAATTCTTAAGAGAGGAGGCAAGCACACGATCAATGTAGTTTGCAAATTTAATTCAATTGAAATCCTGACGACGACTGGATTTCTTCGTGAGAAACTGAGGAAATAACTGATGCAACGCCCGATCGATCGTTTTTGAGAAAAGTGCGATCAATGTAATTTACGGATTTAATTTAATTAAAATTCTGACGAGTCTGCGTCTCTTGGTGAAAAAATAATCGATGCAATGCCGAATCGATTATTTTTAAAATCCTCGGGAGAACAAGCGAACACGCGATCAGTGCACGGATTTAATTTAATTAAAATTCTCAGCTTTAAATACAGATTAATCGGATTCGAACTGTTTTAACACTCCAACCGTGAAAATTGAAAATTGACGATAGACCAAAATGGTCTAAACGACATTTTACAAATGTAAAACAGTGATTATAAACGATTTTTCGTGACATGTATAAATAAAAGCTTGCGTACTTCGTTGTATTATAAAGTTTCTTTTACTTTTTTTAAAAGTTCTTTAACACCTCTGGATGGAAATTTTAACTCCAAATTATCATGGTCCCGAACGATACCAATTAACAGCGAATGTTTCAAACTGTAATATAAATCTGCAGACCAGCTGGCAAATTTTTCTCTGCAATTCTCCCGAAAAATATTCGTCTTTTTTATCGCTATTATCAATCCATCGCGTTATCCCGCACGTAAAATATTACGTTCTTTGTGCGCTAGCAGTGCGAAACCGAAGGAGCTTGGATTATCTTTCGTTTGAATTTCTTATCTCTCGTTCCACGTGAATGTTCTCTCGTGCGCGTCCCGTTAGCGAGAAAGCACTTCCATGGGATAAAGTTTAATCAGTAAAGCAATCCTGCTCTCTGCATATTAAAACACTGCCCGAGGGCGAATCCTTTTACCCGCGGCTCTCGTGAACTGTTCGGCTATCGCAAATAATAATCTCGTAAATGGGCGAGACATCTCCTTTCGACGACGAACGAAACATTGGAAAACACGGAGGGAGGGAGAAAGTTTCGGGGAATACCAAATTTTTCTCTTTTTTCCCCCCCCTTTTCTTTCTTTCTTGCCACGATGAATTATTCAGGGGAAGCATTCTCCTGTTGCCCGGAACCGCGGCCCAATTGAACAAAAGAGAAACCGTGGCCGAAGGTCGTGGTTATGCAAATGAAAATGGCTCGGTTCGATAGTTGCTGGCAACCAATGCTCCACGACCGCTGGAATTCGTTATTTGTTTCAACTATGTTTTACAATTTTCCTTGGGTCAAGTCGCGTTTCACGCAGTTATAAAACACACGGCGTTTTGAACATAATCCGTGCATTTGTTGTTCTTTTGGTTTTACGATGGATTTCGATTACCGAAATAGATTCGCCCGTGTCAAACGCGGGAAAGTAATACGCGTTAAAATTTTATGGAAGATCCATGGCAATATTTTAACAGATTTTATGGCAGGAGATATTTTTAGACGCAACAACGTTCGTGTTTCTTTCCATTTTCGAATCTCCAGCTATATCCCTGCATATTCAGCTCATCTCGAATTTGAATGTAAGATAACAACGAGTTAGCGAGAAGCGTCGAATAAATTTCGACATTTATACGTCAGAGAATGGACAAAAAATTTGCATATATATGTGTGTATATATATATATGAAAATTGATCGGTCGCGTAGGGAAAATAACAGTCGTCGAGAGGAATCTAAAAGTCCGGAACGTGTCGAGCTTAATCACCTTAATTGTAATAAATCTTTTCATGCATTGAAGGCCCTCCACTTTATGCACAATGGGGCTCTCGTTTGACCTACAATGAACGCTCTTTTCTGTGTGAGCATTGTGCTCAGACGTGGCAGGTACAGAGAGACGTAAAAAATTTTTTTCAGAAACGTGTTATTCGATATGAATGAAAAAAAGAAAAACAAAAAAAAACCCCGAAACGATACAGTGCCAACTGCATTTTCCAAACTTTCGAAGCATTCTCGCTCTGTATTTCCACGAGACTCGTTAAAAAAGTCAGATTTCAATGTGTGTCTGTAGAATTTACGAAAGCTTCGAAAGCTCAACGAACGTGAAAAATTTAACAAATTTCGTAGTGATTTTTCAATTTCAACTCAGACATTTAAAAGTCCTTGAACCCTCGCAAAGTATATTTAATATTCATATTTTTCAAACTACTATTTTCCAAGGATCCCTGCTCTATGTTTTCACGAGACTCGTCGAAAACAGACTTCAATGTAGAATTTACGAAAAACGAGCATCTAAAACTTCGACAGTTCAACGAACGCGAAGAATCTAAGAAATGTCACAGTGAGTTCCTCAACATCCGTCTAGTTGTAATATTGCGGAAACGTTCGAGTTTCCTCCATCTCCAATCTCCACATTCGAAAGTCCTTGAAACCTCAGCCTGTTGACGCTTGCTCGTAAAGTATTCCTCGAGCACTCGAAGCGGCGAAACTCGAGCGAAAGTGTAGCGGGCGAGATGTATCAGCGAAGGCGCCCTCGAGACCCCCGATTGAAACCGCAATCGAGCTCGAGCAGATCTCGAATCCCCGGCTAAGAAAATTGACAGAGAAAATACAGGCAAGTTGCAAAACAGTTGTAAACAGAGGACTGTTGCGAAGCAAGAAAGAAAGAAGGATTCGTCTTCTTCTTTAGAGAAGAAGGATTCGGATCGATACCGAGGTGGAGGGGGGGAAATTTCCTACCGGGGTGAAAGATGCAGAAAAGATACGAGACGAACAATGCTTCTTCACTTGCTATATCAGCCGAGTAGTATGTTGATACACACGTACACGCGGAAAACTGACAGATAATTTCACGCGAACGCATTGTGCATGCCTGGTCCCTGTCTGCCTCTGGCCTTCTTCACAGGCGAACGAGCATGAGAAAGTGGTAAAAGCAAGTAAGTGCATACACTGTGTGCACGTGTGTATCGGTAAGTTGAATTAAAGCGAACATCGAGCAAGAAGTTTCGCCCCTCTGTTAAATGAAACGAGGCACTGAGCGAGCCTAGTATTCCATTTCAGAGCCGCGAGACTCTCAATCTGCAACTTGTTTTCTAGGAATCGCGATTTTCATTCTTTCCAATTTTTATATGCATGTGACTGTGTAGCAGCCTGTTGAGAAAATAACGAGAACGTTGATTGCTCTTTGTAACAATTTTTGAATGGACGTCACGGTCTTTGGATCTCGTCAGTATTATATTATACGTAAATATATCCTGCAAGACTTTAGACTAATTGTATTAGTCGAAAAATAATTCGTTATTCTATTCTTGCACTATTACTGCTCGAAAGTATCCGAATACTTTTAGAAAACAACTTAATTTCGATCTTCCAGTCAATTCGCATACATTCGATTTATGTTAAATGATGGCTGACTATCAAGCCTTCGACAGAACACAACTCCTCCTCTATAAAATTTCCCTTATTTACCCATAAACCATTTTGCAATTTCGAAATACGTTTACATCAAACTGATGAGAATTGAAGAATGAAAATGCTCGCCACCATTGTGAAAATGTCGTGACAATGCCACCGGTAAGCCTGCGATAAACGTTTCTGTCTCAACCTGCGGCTCCTCGACCAACGAGTTTCGCTTTGACTCTTCTCTTTGGAACGGTATCTTTCGTTAAATTTGTTGCGGCACCAACTGTTCCGTTAATAATGCAGGATTTGTTCAACTTCAGGAGCGCAAGATGCCCCAAGGAAGCATCCACTGGCAAGGGACGCAGAGAAGAGCCTGCGGTCCAGGAGCTCACTGGAACGTACAGGTATATTTCAAACTTTCCCGCAAGCCCGGAATATTAACACGAATATCCCTCCGAATATCAACATGATATCTCTACGAATTTACATGAACAACGAAAATCATTTTCATTTATTAATAAATGCAAAATTTGCAAAATGCAAGCTGCGCCTCTCTCGATATCTCTCTGGATCTGCGATTTACATCGCCGCTGATTTAGAATTATTACATTTCCGGCCTGAATCCCGAACGGTTGATTTTGTATTTATAGATAAATGAAAATAAGCTTCCCGATCAACGACGAACAAAATAGAATTTTTATATGCGACTATATATAATACTCCTTTCTTCTTTTTTTCTAGAAATAACAATTCATTCACCTTTGTTTGAACGATTATGTTATGTTATAGATATTCGTATCGTATAAATAGAGCATGTATAGTATATGACATAGACACGACGTGTGTATAAATTGACGCGTAGTTAAAACGTGTCAACAGATGAATTTATTGTGAAACGTCAGGCACAGTTTTTTTTTTTTTTTTTTTTTTTTAAAATNCGTGCCACGTGAATTTAGTAAAAATTACACGCAGTCGAGACGCATAACGCCTTTAGTGCGTTTAGAACATCCATTTCACGTTTCATTGGGGGGAAAAAGGTACGGACGGATGACTATCATTGAACACCGTGACAAAGCGTGACGAACGAATCGATCTGATCGTTTTGACAGGCTAGCTACAATAGACAGAGTGAAAAAGGACGGTGAAACGTCTGAAGTAATTCGCCTGGTAAACAATTGGACAATCGTCTAGCTTATTAACTGTTAACGAAAGCAATTAAATCGAATAGGTGGTGAGAGGCAAGGTGACGACGCGATGCTTGTGGTACGCCTGCAAAGCTCTCGGAATTGGTCTGCTACTAATGCTTTTAGGAGCTTGCATGGCGACCATAGGTAAGTAGATGTCTGGGGATTAATAAATTTCCATTAACGTTATTGATAATCGTAACTGAACTGCCTGCAAATTCACCTTTGTCTCGCTTTGAAACACTTTTTTTTTATCATTAACACTTTCGCCGCGTGTTATGAAATGGCAATATATTAAATTTCAGAGAACTGGAAATAAAAAGAATATATTTTCAATTATTAAAACGAAGCATCGTATGTTTGTGAATATTTGGAAATTATTCCCGTTATTCATTATATTACATTTGTATACTATATGCTACAGTTGTTCGTACGAAATATTTGACCATTTGCGCGCACGTTTCTCTTTCGTTTCGAGAAAAAAAAAAAGAGAAAAGAAATTGTTTTAATCTGTACACCGAAAACGCTTTAAATTGCGACACCACGAATGGCGAAAGGGTTATGAAACAATAAAGAATCACGAGTGGTATCGCTTTTTTCTTAAAATAGATGAAAAACAGAACACTGAGATAGCTGCATGGTATCGATTAATAATTTCCTGTTTGCTCAATGCTTGTAATTACTTTAGAACGTCTGCATAAAGCAACGCATAATTGTATGCATAATTACATTACTCGCGAATTTATAACCATTGATCATTGTATAAAAAGAGCTGAATGTTGTCGAATAAGAACCGCAAGTTCAACTTTTTTTGATTAATAGCACGAGTTGACGTCGCATTAACATTATTCGTAAATAATTCTAATAAAATTCCATCTTGTGCAAAACGTGTAACTGTGTTGCCGTACTTTTCACTTCCTCTGAGAATAATACTGGATAAATTTGTGTCTGGAAATCGCACAGGATACTTCGCGGATCAGCTGTCCGTGGTGCAAGAAATCAGAGGTAATCTAACAGTAAGAGTGAAGAATAAATCACGTGGCTTTCATCTGAATAACCTCAGTTATGCTGGCCCAATTGTAATGGGCGTGGGAGGTAATGATAATATCTTTTACAAACTTTAAAACAACACACTGTCCCATATTTAACTTCTGTACTTAAAAAAAAAAAAAAAAAAAAAAACTATCTCATCACGTTTGAATTGCAAAGCATTTAAACAATAACGATTTCAAACGCATTTATTATTCGCAATCTCAATATTAAATCGAAGCTGACGAATTGAGCGTGTTTCAATGAAATTTCAAACTACCAATGAAATTGTGATAAGATGTATGAAACTGCCCAATCATTGTACAATTTATCGAGCTAGATATATCCATTAAAGAAGAATTAGAAAAGATAATGCTAGAGTGCGATATGAGACTGTGGCAACCAAGATGTTTCGCATTATTGTTTAAAATTTGGTGCGTGTTACGATTAAAAAAAAAAAGATACTTAATTGCAATTGAGACAATACGCGTATTCGCAATGTCCATTTTGAGGAGGAAAAAAAAGGCGAAAAAAATTGATTGCCCCCAGAGAGATTTGAACTCTCGACCCCTGGTTTACAAGACCAGTGCTCTAACCCCTGAGCTATGGAGGCTTACGGTTAGAAGCGTCTTGAAAACTACAGATAAGCCGGATATTACTTTCTACATCTTTTCATCTTTAGAAAATTTTCAAACTCTGAACCAAAACTTTGAAACGAATTAATCATTATTTATAGAGATATAGCCTAAGGTAATTTTTTTAACTGAAAAAAACGAATACCACTTTCTTAGATATTTCTACACGTATAGTACACGCGACTAAGGATTAGATAACCTATTTTTAAATTAGTACAGTACATTAACAAATTGTTATTTAAATTAAGCAACACTTATGAAAATTTAAAAGTCTTTACGACCTGCGTATACACGTTTCGAATGTTTATGCAACTTTAAAATATACCTATAGTCATGTAATATTTACATGATAAAATATTTATAATATATTTATATGATAAATATTTATAATAAATATACTATATATACTAACATTAACTATTATATACTATTATATAACTAATAATATACTAATAATAAATATACTATATAATATTTACATGATACATATTTATAATAAATATACAAAATATAATGTAATTTAAATAACAATTTGTTCTGAAAGAAATACAAGAGTACAAGAAAAATATATTTTCAAACTACTATGAAAATGAAGATTAAAAAAAAGAACGAGGCAGAAAATTGGATGTGTCAAAGACGCGAATTAGTTAACACGTTCCGTGCCATGTGTACCACCGGTGGTACACGTTAAACTTGATCTTCAGGCCACGTGTATGTCATATTTATTTAATTTATTTATTTTTTGCAATCGAACTGATCACAGCGCCACAAATGGTACACGATGTGATAACTACTCTAAACAAGAGAACTACTTATCGATTGATAATATATCAACCTTTAGTCAAAATATCAAATGGCCTGAACGACAACAAAAGATAAAAATGGCTTGGCATGGAACGTGTTAAACACCGAGGATTACTGAATTATATTATATGAATTTCGTTGGTACGTGATAGCTCCCCGAGTAATCCGATAAAATTTCGCAGGGTTTATCGTGGTAGCAGCTTGCGTAATGACCTTCGAGGCTCGTGATAACGCTGCCAAAGTGGTGCCGGCTCGTTTCCGCTTTAATCAAACATCGACAATAAAGAACACGAGAAATCAACGGAACCGTAGGTCCACGTCTAGTCAGACGACCAAATGGGATCACCAGCTCGGTGTGTTCAAAGTGAACAGAAGTCCGAGCCCGAGCGTACACGAGGTTGTCTCCAGGAAACAATTGACTGCGGAGTTCATGCAAATCTCTAAAGAACTGAGCGAGAAACAAGCTGGCCATTCGATCAAAAAAAGCCCTAGCGCTCCGACGTTAGTCGAGAAGAAATCACCCCGTAAGAAAACGTCAAAATACTCTGGATGCGCGTTGTTAAACCCTGAGCTGTTGAAGAGGCATGCTCTTTCCGTTGATAACCCAAGCTACAGTCCTCATCAGGTATATTAAGAATACAAGAGAGAATACGATATGTATGTATTGGTTCGAAATTGGTGGATTTTTCTGAATAGGTCAGCAGGGAGAGCTTGGATCAGCAAAAAATGGGAGGCAGCCAAGTCTCGATGACGCTTGATTTGCACATCCCCAATAAAGGTCCAGTTACCTTGAAAGTGAAGGATAGATCGGACACCGCGAGACGCCATCAACTACTCCGACAAACGAAAGTTGATTACGTCGAGGAAGTTGACGAAGCAGTTAAATCCCCAACGGGCCGTGGTTATTCGCCTAAGTTGTCAGGTGAGTTGGAAAAAAAAAGACGATGAACCGAAAGGATCCGTCCGATTCGATAATGAATTTTCTATTAATGTTATTAATCTTTCTATGAAGGATCAGGCAGGGAAATAACGTTTAAATCAAATTTAAATTCATTTAAAATAAATGAAAATTTCCTTCGATAGGTCAACGAATTCGATGAAAATTCGTTTCTTTTTTTCTTTGCAGGTGCCTATAGCAAATACCCAGACGATTTTGTACCGCGGAAGAAAAACTCGATAGACATAAGATTATTTGAGGAATTGACCGCGTCGAAAGATCTCACGAAAATATCCCCCAGAGACTTCCGGAAAATCTCCTCGCCGAGCTTCCATAAAATGTCATTCGACAAAGCCGGAAGCGAACGTAGAATCGAGAGAATGGGTCAGCGGAAAGCCAGCCTCGAGTTCAGGAAAAGTCCCGATTTCCGCAGGGGCGACTACAGGTAACATTGCCGATTATTTGATCATTCTAACACGTTCCACGTCGCACAAATTTCTAAATATCTTAATATCTACATGTTCCGCGATGCGGAACGTATTCACTTTGCCTTAGATTAAAAAAAAGAGAGAGAGAGAGAGAGAGAGAGAGAGAGAGAGAATGAAAATTCTAAACTATTTGATATATTTATCGTAGAAAATTGTCGGTAGACAGATTCACCGGTGATTTCGCCAAGTATCTGTCTGACGAGGAAATGAGATCAAGGGCGAACAGCGGTGAAAATCTAAGGCGACAACGACAAGCGAAACTGCATCATTCTAGGTCGGACGATAATAAGAGAGCGTCTTTCGAGAAGCAGCAAAAAGACGCGCAATCGAGCAGGCACTCTTTGAATACGCAAGCGGTCATCGAGACCGGTGAATCCGAATTCAAATATTTCACGACCGTGTCCCTCGACACTGAAGAAAGCCGGGCGGACAATTCAGACGATAGCCACGCGATCGATATCGACGAGCCGATCGTTACGAACGTGTCGTCCGAAGGGCCGACTGAAGTTGATGCCTTACTCGAGGAACCTGAGCTAGAAAATGCCTCGGAGATTGAAACCTCCAGGGACGAATTGGACGAGACTGAAAATTCGTGCACTGAAGTTACAATAAAAACAAAAAAGTCCAACGATCGACGATCGAGTACGATGAAACAGGGGCAAAGAGCAAATAATATTCGTCATAACGATGTGAAAAATAATGAGACTACTACTTTGTACGTAGAGGACGACGAAGTTTGAAGGAACGATCGTCTCTCCGTTAACGAACAAAAAGTAAAAGTTTAATTGAAAGAAGCTGCGGAATCGGACGATTCGAAAGAGAAGCTTTTAGCGACAGATAAAAACGAGAAATCTAAAAGGCTGATAAGAAAATTTGTGCACGAATGAATCCTCGATTTTTGAGTGAGACTAGGTTTGCGTTCTTTTTCACGTTAAGTACCACGTTTGGTAGAGTATTGAGAAATAATTGATGAATTTGTTGTAAAAGGTTGATACAGTCACTTGTTATTTGATAACGTATCCTTTAGAGAGCTAAATATTTATAATATTCGACATGTAACGTAAGTTCAATGAAACATTGCGCAAGTTATATAAAAGATACAGCCACGTTTAGATAAGATAGACTCACGTTAGTTTCACGTGGCAGTTTGTTGCGGTTGTATTTTTACGCGTAACTTAGGAATAAGTGCTGTCTATTAAAATTATAATTTCTTTTTTCTTCCTTTTTTCTTTAAAGATCAAAATACTTTGCCTAATATCAATGAATTCTCTCTGAATCTTTGTGTTAGTTTACGGTACTTTCTCCTTCGCTATATTTTATTTCATAATGATTCATTGCGTCATTAAACGTTCTCGATTTTCGATTATGATATTACGAAACACAGTAACGCGCGATGTGTGCTCAATGATCTCAAAACATAGTATAAGTGAACATAACACGGCTCTTCGCGGAGATTTTTGTATTCTGTTGCAAGACAATCATTTTCAAAAGAACGTTATTTTCATTAGAAAAGAATCACGATGAAGATAAAAAAATTTGCCGCAGTGATGACAAATAATGAATATACACCCTCTCATGTGATCGATCAATCTGTACAAAATTAACATTTATAACGAAGATACGTAGGAGTTATATTGAAATTATGAAACATATATTTCTGCCGAGAATAATCATAGAAACCCTGTACATTTTACATGAACAATTTCGTTAATATTCACGGTACATATATAAAACGGAAGCGGAACGACAATGATAAACTGCAAGGCGAAACTGTTGAAAATTATTCACGCTACTTCAAATTTTGAGAATATATCGAAAGCCTTTCAACTTGCTTTCAGAATATTTAACGTACGTGCATCTCAAATACTACAAACAAATTGTTGATATGTATTTGCAGTGATACCCAAGATTTTACTACAAAATGTATTTTCCAATTTTTAACACTTACAATATATCATATTACCATTCCTTACTCCAGAGTTATGCTATTAAATGACTGCTACAAAAAAAATATATATATATATATATTTAAAAAAAATGTGTCGTTTTAAACGTTTTTTCTCAAATTGAAACAATAAAAATTTCCCGTGCTAAGAAAAATCATTGTAATTACGCGTATAGCACGGTTTTGTCATATCACATTAAACTCAATTTAAATGCATATAACGTACGATGTAACATTTACATATTACAGACGTTGAAATGTCTCTCAGTAAAATATTTGTAAAAGTGCAGTAATTCAAAACANTAAAAAAAAAAAAAAAAAAAAAAAAAAAAAACGGAATTAACTGCCAAAAATCTTCCTTATCCTATTGTTAAACCGAGTTGCGGCCTATTTCATTATACGTATACCTGCGTACAATATCGAAATCGTTCTTCAATTGCACGAAAAAATATTTTTCCTCGAACGATGTAACGAGAACGAAGGAATTAATGAATTCCGTAGAATTTAAAACTCTGATCGAGCGTAAAAGAAAAGAAGTCTAGCAAAAAGTGACAATCCATTAACGTCGAGTGATATATGCGTTGTTTTTTAAAAAACACAGACTTAGCCAAATGAATAATAAATATCTATTTTTATATCTCCCGCGCGATGATATGGCGACATTGATAACACACAATCGAACATATTTAAGTCAATGGCGTTCTACAGTTTAATTTATTTTTAGTACGACTAATACGCACATGAAATCAGTGAAGAAACATTTTTACGTGCAGAGGGAGAGAGAGAGAGAAACTTGTCCGTTTATTTTTATTTCACGTTTCACACCAGAGATTGAAAACGAAAGTGGATACGAATTGCGTTTGTTCAGAAAACAGAAAGTTGTTTGTTATTCGAGTTCGAATGGACCAATGTTTAAAAAAAAAAATATACGTATAAAGATGAAAAATCTCTGATGATGTTTGGAAAATTGCTTCTTTGACTCGGTCTAATATATATTTCCCAACCAATGTACTAAGCTAGATTTTATTTAAAAAGGCTAAAATTTATTAAAATTTTTTAATGATCATAAAGCTGATTGTTAAAAAACATTATCGTACGAAATGTCGTTTTATTTCTACTGAATAGAATTGTCAAAGGTATAAGTTCGAAAAAAACCGAAACATTTATATTCTTTTTCTAAACCTAAGTATAACTACGTAAGAAACCTTGAAATATAATTTCATCTATGCAACGGAATTTCAAAATGATATATTAAATACTGATATTACTCTGTTAATTATTCATACATGTAAATATACAAAATACATAGAGTTAGATATTAACAAGGAAAACATAATCAAGCTGTGATGAAACTGTAAGTAAATAAGGGTTAATAACAATTAGAAAGGATTGCTTGCTACTATCGTTTGTGCTGCAAATTCGATACAAATATCTACAGATTAAACTCAAGATACTCGTGAAATTGACATGATCGATGTCAATTTTGTCCATTTATGGCTTTCTTGAAACTATAACGGTAATGTATTTAGATCGTTTCTAGCACACATTTCGTTTAAATTACAGACTAATTTTACGTACGATATTTAGAAATACATATATGTGTAATATTTGTTCTAAATGTATTCATATAGAAATTAAATGAAGGCAAAAAAAGTGCAATACAAATGACATACTTCAAAAATATAATTTAAAAAAAGAAGTTTTTACTTTAAGTCGTCAAGCACGTTATAGAGCAGTAAGGAAACATATCAAAAGAACTTCTCATCGATAATTAAATCTGCAGAGAATCTGTACTCAAGTGTATCTTTTTTGCAACACTAACAATGTTCTTTATCTGACGTAAGTGATTTTGTTGCAAGCCAATTGTACATTTAGCAAGTATGTTGAAATAAATGGAAAGTGTAAGATTCTGGATTCAATGTAATCTTTGCATGCTAATCGTTGTAAAAAATGTTTCAATAAAACATCTTCGAAAAGAGACATGAAAGCTTACTTTCAAGCTTTAGGAAATTTCATATTTCTTTACTAAAATTTTATATTTCTCTTTATATATTATATCTCTAGAAACTACTTTCTTCTAATTATTTATTAACTAACGATCCCTATTAAGTTCCTACTTACGTGCTAATTTAAAGACACTCAACCCAATTATAAACTTTAAATTTTAAAGTTTAATTATAAACTTTAAAAAGTTCCTAATCTTAACTCTACCTGAGTTCTATTTGGAAATTTAAAAACATTCTTATAAATCTTACTTATCAGATATTTAAGAGATATGTTTCTGAAGAATCTAGAATAAAGGGAAGGGAATATCAGTCTTCTTTCGTCCGTGATCTACTGGCTTCTGCAACAAACTTAAATCATAAAATATTTAATGAAATCTTATAACATATAATTAATTAGCAGCAAGAGAAGCTCAAAGATTATCATCGTAGTTGTCTCCTCTTTAGGCATTTCATAAACGCAACATTATTTTTAAAAAAAAACGCGATTATTTATCAACATAATTAAAACAACCGTAAGAAATATCGCGACACTAATTCTTAGAATGAATTCTGTAAAGACTGTTTAAAAAAAACTACTTCAAATAGCAATATTATAAAGTTATAAAGTTAACACAGTTCTAAAAAAGAAGTTAATACAGTTCTAAAAAAGAAGTCAAAAACAAATTCTAAAATCACTCTTCAAGAATTTATAATGAAAAATGCTGGAAACAATCTTATAATTCGCAACTCTAATTCAAAACGCGAAATTTTTATTACT
>NIPQ01090865.1:0-22393 GCA_002806875.1 Lepidotrigona ventralis hoosana | reverse complement strand
GTATCGTACATATGTTTAACAAAGTTCTCAACAAATAATACCGTTGGTATATACCAGTGGTTCCCAATCTTTTTTTTGGCCTAAGCATCTCTAAATGTCTTCTTGGACCTAAGCAATTAAGTGTCTTCTGTGATGCATAATTCTTATTATTCAAAAAGTGAATTTTTAACGTGGAGGAAGTCTAAAAAGCTATTCACTTGGCCTAAACAAATTTCCAAAGAACGTGACATCCATGAAAGAAAAAAAGATTAGAAGGTTAAATTTTCATTTAAATTTTCATTTAAAGTGAATTTTTAACGTGGAGGAAGTCTAAAAAGCTATTCACTTGGCCTAAACAAATTTCCAAAGAACGTGACATCCATGAAAGAAAAAAAGATTAGAAGGTTAAATTTTCATTTAAATTTTCATTTAAAGAAGTGCAAAAAATTCACTAGAAAATTAAATTGCCTGTGGGGGCGCCGGGATCCATGTTGGGAGCCACAAATATATATAGACGAATTTGAATATCGATACTAAATCGAGCAATTAAACGAGTGGCGGAACAAAAATATAATTAACGTAAATTCTTTTCAATTTTTTTTTTCTTTTTTTTTTTCTCAGAAAATACACAGTGCATTACACTTTTTTTTCATGAAAAATAGGAAGCGCAAATAGTGTTTCTTTGTTGATATCGTTCAGTTATCACAGAAGCTTTACCATCATTATCAAATTATCGACGATTAAAGTATAATATTTGTGGCAAAGAAATTAAAGTGCAAGGTACAAGGAAAAAGTTAACAATACGACAAAGAATGCAAGCGTCTATCAATATATTTTATTAAAAATCACTCGAGTATCTAAAAATATGCTGTTATAAATATCTGTAGAAAATTTAACAAAATTTACACAATAATTTTTACAAAATAATAAATTGGTCATTTTGACTAATTTTGGTAATTCCTCGTTAATGTGAATTCACTTTATGCGAAATTTAAAGACTCACACAAATAATGAACGGCAAGACAAACACTACAACTTGTTTCCTTGTTTTAATGCTACGTGAAACAGCTGATAACAAAGAGTAATTCATTAGTATTCCCATTTGTTTTGACGTTCTTCCCGGACGTTGATTCAAATCGGTGCACGACGAGCGAAAGATCAGTATATACGTGTAATCTTCGAACGACTAGAAATCGTGCTAGGATGGTGAAATATCCTTTATTTTTGTGCAAAATTCGCAGAAAGTTCGGCGAACGTGAGTCAAACTCGCATCACCAACCGTTCTCTTACTTGCAACTTCACGAGGACAATATGGTCGAAAATGTGAAATTACTTATTGGGTCAGTATGTCTTTTCTATTCGTTTTAGACGACTTCACGTCCTGAATTTTTTTACGAAAGATGCATCGCGTTATTGTACAGGGTGGGTCAAAAGTTTTTCTCACCTATTTTTTTTTTTTTTTAATAAAACGTCAAGATATAAAACTAATTTNATTTAATACTTGGCAGGGAAAACAATTCTGTTAACACTTTGCTAACCGGAAATGTTTGAAATGATGGTGCAAGAAATATGTGTTACTTATCAGAACTATCATAGAAGTTTTATTTCATTGTATGTTTTTATATCATTATAGAAGTTATCATTTATTAGAACTATCATTATAAAAGTTTTATTTCATTATGTGCTTTTGTATTATTATAGAAGTTGCTATTTATTTGAACTATTATTACAGAAGTTTTATTTCATTATATGTCTTTGTATCATTTTATTATTTATTTATTTGATACTATTATTACAGAAATTTCATTTCATTATCTTCAGTAGATCTTCATTTTTTACAAGTGTTTAACACTAGAACTACCACACCAGTCATTTTGACTGGTCTGACAATTTTATTTTAAAATTCCTACTTCATGTTACATTTTTTCTTCGCAATGATGTAATGACTTTTGCAGGGATAGCTAAAGGATTAATATAATGAACTTTAATTTTGTTTTATTCATTTAAAATAAAAGTAATTTTGTATCATGGCTACTTATACCAATCATTTTGACTGATTTTGGTAGAGATAGCTACGTCTCAAGCTACGTCCGTAGTTCTAGTGTTAAAGGATACTCTTCATTATATGTTTTTATCATTATAGAAATTATTATTTATTAGAACTATCATTATAAAAGTTTTATTTCATTATATGCTTTTATATCATTGTAGAAATTGTTATTTATTAGAATTATTATTATAGAATTTTTATTTCATTTATATTATTATAGAAGTTATTATTACAGAAGTTTCATTTCATTATATGCTTTTTATATCAGTATAAAAGTTATTATTTATTAAAACTGTCATTATAGTTTTGTAAATAATTGTACAATTTTATTATTCTAACGCTATAACAATCAATATCTTCAATAGATCTTCATTTTTTACAAGTGCTTAAAAGATACAAGGATACTCTTTTGTCAAAATTAATATATATATTGATCACTGCTTGGACAGAAACATAATTGTACAAATTTATTCATTTTAATTATCATTTAAATTTTAATGACTTATCTGCTGGAATATTTTGATACGATTGTTGATAGATATTTTCATGTGTTTATTATATCTTTGTCAACCAAAGTCAAGTACATATGTAACGCTTGCCGTACAAGTGTTAACGTTCAGTTAGCCGTAACTGGAAAAAAATAGTTATATGTACTATTATACATGCCTCGATGGCATTCTAACACAGATAACCTGTTTCTGAAGTCGACTGATAACGAATTTATTTCTTTTTCTTGTTTTCCCTGTTTTTGTTTTTTTTTTTAATAAAACTGATATATGTTGATGTTTCACCGATTTATTGATCTTAGAAATACTTGTCAATTTTAGCGTATAATAATTAATACTTAATTATTATAATACCTATATAATTAATACTTATTAAGTGCAAGTAATATAATAAATATTAAGTAAGTTAAATAATAAATATTAAGTATATTAAGTAATGAATTACTTCATATTAATTAATTACTTATTATTACAAGTAATTAAATAGTTAAATATTTATAATAAATTAATATTTATAATAATTAATTACTTATTATTACAAGTAATTAAATAGTTAAATATTTATAATAATTAATACAATACTTATATTGACACATATAATAATTAATACAATATTTATATTGATACTTATAATAATGCAATATTTATATTAGCACTTATAATTAATACAATACTTATAATAATTAATTACAATACTTGGACTTTATAATTAATTACAATATGCATATGCATATTGTTTTTGTACCCCTACACACACAAACCATATATATATATATATATATATATATATATATATATATATATATATTAAAGACAAAAAAAAATANAAAGGCAAACAAAACTAAAGAATCAATTGTTATTGTTTAGGGATGAGGACGAGGTTGTCCACGACGGGAGGACACAGCCCTTGCTCCACGTTCCTCGGCCGCAGGAAATCGACTCCACGAACGCGTCCACCACGATGAGGGTCAACATCGAGGGTATGAGTTGTCAAAGTTGCGTGAAGAACATCGAAGGGACCATAGGCAGCCGGCCGGACGTTTTAAGCGTCAAAGTGGACCTGGAGGAGAAGCTCGGTTACATCGAGTACAAAGCGGAGGAAGTTACGCTGAACGAACTGATCGAAGCTATAGAAGACATGGGCTTCACCGCTTCGTTACACAGTACCGACGAGAGCAGCTCCGTCGAGAGGAACCGTGATAGTCGTTCGTTGAAATCAGTACTTGCTGTCAATACTTGCACGATACACATCGATGGAATGACTTGCATGTCTTGCGTGAAAACCATCACCGGTGAGAGAATAAGTTTCATCGAACGTGGTCATTTTGCTCGCCTGCCCGCATTGAAAAATAAATTAGAATAAGTAAAGTGAAAATTAAATAAAGTGAAATGAAACTATTTTTTATTTTTCTATCCCCGTTGCTAGAAACCTTGTCGGGGAAAACTGGGATAAAACAGGCGAACGTCAGCTTGGAGGACAAGGAAGCGACGGTTTCTTACAGCGACAAGGAAGTAACAGCCGAGCAGATATCAGGCTTCATCGAGGAAATGGGTTTCAACTCGTTCGTTAAAGAGGTGAACGGTAAGGTCCCAGATGAAAAAACGTCGACGAAGAACACCTCTGCACAACTTTCCGCGGAGCTTTCTCTGCCAATGAATGGGGGCGGTGATGTGAAGGGGCCTCGGGATCAAACAGCAAAATGCCTTCTACACATAACGGTGAGTATCATGCGTACAAGTAAATGACGATTTATTTTCACGTTTTATTTATTTATCGCCTGAACCGTTACGAATCGGTGTATTTCTCAAAGGGGATGACCTGTGCTTCCTGTGTTGTTGCCATAGAGAAACACTGTAAAAAATTGTACGGTGTGAATAGTATCTTGGTCGCGTTAATGGCGGCCAAAGCAGAAGTTACGTTCGACCCGGAGAAGATAAGGGCGGTTGACATTGCTTCCAGCATATCCGAATTAGGCTTCCCTACCACGTTGATCGAGGAGCCTGGCACCGGTGAAGGGGAAACTGAATTGAAAGTAAGTTGTTTGTTAACACTAGAACAAATTAAAGTGGTCAAAATGATCAGTTTATAATTTTTGTTAAACACTTGTAAATAGCTTATATTACAAAGTATCTTTGTATCATAAAGTTTCTCAATTATCTTGTCTTGAATATCTCTGATGGAAATTTTATGCCAATACCAACGATTAAAGCATAAAATGTCTTTCCATGAGAGACATTGAAGAAAAAAAAGAGAAAAATAAAGAAACTTTACAATACAATGCAGGATAATTGATATACTGCATTTTAACCACTTTGGTAATTCTGGTGTTAATCGTTGGTGGCTCTAGTGTTAAATTCCGAAGCCATCTGTTGGTCCACGATTGAATCTAATTGTTTTCATCGATCGTTTTCATTGATTTTTTGCAGATCACAGGTATGACTTGCGCGTCGTGCGTGAATAAAATAGAATCGACTGTGAAAAAATTGCCAGGCGTCCATTTGGCCGCAGTTGCGTTGGCAACTCAGCGCGGCAAATTCAAATATGACGTGGAAAAGATTGGCGTCAGGGACATTATTGACTGCATTAATAAGCTAGGTTTCACCGCGATGTTATTCAGCAACAAAGACAAGGAGAACAGAGACTACTTGGATCAAAGGTAGACGCAGTATCCCAATTGTTTTTAAAATAAATAAAGACATTTATAGAAAAGATTCTTTCTTTCTTTTTGTTCTCACACAGGGAAGAGATAAACAAGTGGCGGACAGCGTTTTTGGTATCCTTGATTTTTGGTATACCGTGTATGCTAGCTATGACGTACTTTATGGTGATCATGTCCATTGGTAACAAAACGCACGAAGACATGTGTTGTGTGGTACCTGGTCTTTCCTGGGAGAATCTAATTCTTTTTATTTTTTCCACGCCAGTGCAGGTAACTTTGAGTGCTTCTTTGTAAAATAAAAACATTAACTGGAAATCGGTCTTTGACCGGTATTGTAAAATGCTATTTACAGTTTTTTGGCGGCTGGCATTTTTACGTTCAAGCGTATAAAGCTTTGAAACATGGTACAACGAATATGGACGTCTTGATTTCCATGACTACCACTATATCCTATTTGTATTCAGTCGCCGTACTTACAGCAGCCATGATAATGCAGGCACACGTCAGCCCTCAAACGTTTTTCGATACTCCTCCAATGTTGTTAGTGTTTATTAGTTTAGGAAGATGGTTGGAACACGTTGCAAAGGTTTGAATCTTTCATTATTGTGCTTGACGCTAGAACTACCAAGGACAAGTATAAAATTATCAGAAATATTAAAGTGAAAAAAAAAAGAAAAACTGTGTAAAATACAAGTAGAATACACAAGAAAAGAATCATTTAAAAATCTCTAAAAATACACTGTTTTACATCTGTAATTAACAAGAATTGTAGATTAGTCATTTTGACCACCTTCGAATGAAAAGCAATTGATCGTTTTCAGGGTAAAACTTCGGAAGCTTTGTCGAAATTATTGTCGTTGAAAGCAACGGATGCGGTCCTGATCACGCTGGGTCCAAACAATGAAATATTATCCGAGCGTTTGATCAGTATAGACTTGGTACAACGCGGCGACATCTTGAAAGTGGTTCAAGGTGCCAAAGTTCCCGTTGACGGTAGAGTTATATCGGGCAACTCCACCTGCGACGAGAGTTTGATCACGGGCGAGAGCATGCCTGTGCCGAAAAAGAAAGGATCGATCGTAATAGGCGGCTCGATAAATCAGAACGGGCCCCTTTTGATCCAATGCACGCATACGGGAGAGCACACGACGTTAGCACAAATTGTACGATTAGTGGAAGAGGCGCAGACGAACAAGGCTCCTATTCAACATTTAGCCGATAAGATAGCGGGCTACTTTATCCCTCTTGTTATAGCCGTCTCTATAGTGACTCTGCTCGTTTGGATAATCGTGGGATATGTGAATATAAACAGTTTACCGATCTCGCACAACGATCAGATCAATAAGCACGGGATGAACAGAGAAGAGATTATATTCCAATACGCTTTCCGAAGCGCGCTATGCGTACTAGCGATCGCTTGTCCGTGCGCGTTGGGATTGGCGACGCCGACTGCCGTTATGGTTGGTACTGGAGTCGGAGCGCTGAACGGTATCTTGATAAAGGGCGCCGAACCGTTGGAGAATGCGCACAAAGTGAAATGTATTGTGTTTGACAAGACCGGGACGATAACGCATGGCGTGCCGATGGTAACGAAAATAAATCTTTTCGTGAATGAAACGGTTTGCTCGCTGGCAAAGTTCTTGGTCATTATTTGCACGGCTGAAACGAATAGCGAGCATCCAATCGCATCAGGTAAAACGTTGAGAATGTTTTGAATGTTTAGATACTTTTAGATGTTTAGATCTAATGCTCGATCGCCAGTAAATTTGCTTTCTTTCTTTTTAAGCGATTGTTCGGTACGTGAAGGAGGCAATCGGTTCCGAAGCAACTGGCCAGTGTATGAATTTTCAAGCAGTCGCTGGCTGTGGACTGAAATGCAAAGTGTCGCATATCTCGACGACGTTGGCAGAGGCGTTGAAGTCTGAGAAAATCCTGAACTACGTGAACGAGGTGAAGAGATTACCTTCATCCGGGATGCATGTTTTGAACAGCGTGTCGATTGATGTTACGCCAGTTGCGAGCACCGGTCAAGGGAGGCAAAACTTGGAACTGTTGCTAAGTCCGGATTCTCACGGTGATGAAATCAGCCCCGATGATGTGTATGAAATTTGCATCGGCAACAGAGAGTGGATGCGAAGGAACGGTATAAATATACCGCAAGAGGTGGAGTCGAAAATGACCGCCGAGGAAGATTTAGGGAACACTGCCGTTTTAGCTGCGGTGAATAACGTACTGATAGCTATGATCAGCGTAGCCGACACTGTTAAACCGGAAGCCCATCTGGCGATTTATACTTTGAAAAAGATGGGTTTAGAAGTGATACTTCTGACAGGAGACAATAGAAAGACTGCAGTTTCCATTGCCAGACAAGTGAGTCCTCTTTTCATTCGGCAAGCTCGCATTGTTACTTGACAAATTCATGCGATATCTGTCATTTACGTAGGTTGGTATTACTAGAGTATTTGCAGAAGTGTTACCCTCGCACAAAGTTGCAAAAATCCAGCGTTTGCAGGATCAGGGCTTGAGAGTTGCGATGGTGGGAGATGGTGTGAATGATAGTCCTGCTCTTGCGCAATCGGACGTTGGAATTGCAATATCTTCCGGTACAGATGTTGCTGTTGAAGCTGCCGACGTTGTCCTCATGCGAGTAAGTCAGCAAAATTAACGTTGAGAAATTCTGATACTTTACGTCTGTGCGACATATGCTCCATTATAATAATGATCTTCAGAACGATCTTCTAGATGTTATCGCGTGTCTGGATTTATCTAGAAAGACAGTTCTTCGAATAAGGCTGAACTTCTTGTTTGCTAGTATCTATAATCTGTTGGGCATTCCTATCGCTGCGGGAATATTTAGTTCTTTTGGATTCTTCCTTCAACCTTGGATGTCATCGGCGGCAATGGCGTTGAGCTCGGCATCTGTCGTTGGTAGTTCTTTGTTGTTGAAATTGTACGTATCATGGATAAAAGAAATATAACTTGTGAAGCGCACTGTGCATAAGTTGCAATGTTTTTTTGTTTGTTTTGCTTTTACAGGTATCGTAAGCCGACGAAGGCTACTTTAGAAACGCCAGAATACTTATCAGCGATGCACGCTCATTCTACCGCAACAATGATCGACTTAGACACGATATCGCTTCATCGTGGTTTAGATGATTCTGTAATACCTATTATGCATAGATCAACATCGACATTGTCCAGGTACGCACCAACTACTTCTATGCTCTCAAAATTTGTACGGAATTTTAATAATCCTACCGCCTGATAGAATTTCAGCAAAACTGGTTTTATGACATCGTCATAAATCGATGTTGCCTCCTTAATTGTAACTAATACTAATATGAAGGTGTTAGCTCTGTTGAATTTCATGTGCTTGTTATTTATCATTTATGTTATTAATATTGTATTAGCCTAACAACATTATTAAAAATTTAATTTATTTCAATTAATTAAAAGTTAAAATTATTAACTCAATTAGCTTAGTTTCATAGCTTAAACAGCAAATTTTCTATTGATAATCACAACATTTAAATTGTACCGTAAGTAAATTAAACAGGCTGTGAATTTTGAATTAAATTTATAGAAGCATTTTTTTTAAATCATACGATGATTTATTATTAACCACATTTAAAACAATATAAGACTGATTGAAAAGATATTTTGTCAAATAAAGCTCTGTGAGTTCTTGATATATAGTAAATAATTGTGCTACAACAATTGCTTCAGAAGCACCTTCAATTTTATTGTAAATATTGTATTGAATGTAAATAATTAATATTAAATAAGTTACTTTTTACTGTACATCGATTTCAGTTATTGTAAAAAAAGGATTTTGTAAATAAATATTCATATTTTTTAAATACGCATATATTATCTATTAAATAAGTTATTTGAACCTAAGGATTGGCTTTCAATCTTTCGCATGCTTTCACAGTATTTCACAATATTTATTTTACAGTATTAACATCTTTAATTAATTACGAGAAAAATATTATATTATAATTATAGCACCTTTTTTCTTGGGCTAATTTGACAGTGTTAACCTGCTTTTACAACAAGTAACAGTGATACATGAAGTATGTTGTAATTAATTTGGTTATTGAATTTATATTTTAGATAACATTTTAAAGCACCGTAACTTTCTTTTAATGCTTATATTATTGCAATAATTATTCATTAACAGTGCTACATTTAGGTCTCTTGTGTGTGTAATATTTTACTGTATATCTAGCTTAACACAAAAAAGTGTGACGTAGTTATAAGACATAATCTCATCTTTAAGTATAAGATAAGGTAATACATGTTTTGATTTATATGCCGATATTTTAACATTTCGTAAATAAATTTAACAATTTGTTTGTCTTGTTGAATTCAATTGCAGGCTATTTAGGAGATCTAAGGACGATATAGAAGGTCGACTTCTAAATGAGGATATCGATGAAATTGATTTGGTAATAGGCTTTTCTGGTTATCGAAAAAATATAAAGGACCATACAAATATAACACCCTTATGACTTGTAAGAATACTATTACACGTATTATTTGTTAGCTTGCGTGCGTGTGTACATATATATATATCTTAATAATATAATGATCTAACATTCAATCAATATTTGATTTTTGTCATGATATTTTATCATTACTGTAACCATTAAAATATATTTTTTTTATTTTAAACAGTTTCAGAATATTTTTTAAAATTAAATAATAATTAATATAATTTAAAATTAATTGTTAAATTTTTAATAGGTTTCACAAAAGGAAAAAAGCGAAGAAACTTAAAATAGTATTTTCAGAAATTCAATGTTTTTATTTTTTTATATCAACTAAATAGTATTGTAATGTTTGTTTTTTATCTCATTTTATTTTAGAAATTATTTCGAAAATTATTAATTATTTTTTGTATTGTTGTACTTAATATATTTATTTTATATATAAAAAAGTGCAATCATTATTTTATAAGAAAAATACAACATTTTTCAATAAAAAATATGAAAATGATAGGTAAAAAGTTTATTGGGACCATAGTTTTGTTCAATTGTGTACAAATTTAAAATGCTTTAATTTTTAACAAAATATAATATAATATAATGCATTGAATATAATGAATTTTTGCAGCTTAAACATATTCTAATTAAAATTTTTAAAGAGAAGACTGTCTACTAAGTTATATACCTCAATTTATATAATCATTCAATTGTATTTTTTACCTATTATAAATATTTTAAAAATATGTTTATTTTTTTTATAAAAACGCAAATTAATTATAAAGAAAACAAGATGGAAAATAATCATGTAGAATAATATGTATATTAATATATTATGTTTATTTCATATTTAAAACTAAACTACATATATATATGTATATTTAATACATTGTTTGAGTTTTGTCTGAAAGAGATATTGAATTTGTATATATATTTGTCTTAAAAATTTATATTATATACTATAAAGTTGACATTAAAGTTGAAATTATAAAAAAAATATATATATATATGTTTCAATATTTGTAATAAAAAAGTATAAGGTCTTGCATAAATCTAAAGTTTAATATTTAAATATTGTAATATTTTAGTTGTACTGATTGACTATGCTAGCACACAGTGGGATAAATGCATTTGTTTGTGACAGAATATCATCTGACATCATCGTTGAATTTATACTGTAAGCATTAAAGTCTGCTTGAATATTACTGATATCTTTATTGGAAATATGTGGTAAGTTTTTGTTATTCAAAGAACATGTATCTGTATGAATGGGAAAGTTCAAGTTACCTTGTTCTTCTAAATGATCTTTTATCAGTGGGAATTGTTGAGAAGCAACGGAATTTTTTATATCAAAGTTTGATTCCATGTTATTGCTCTGAGGAGTGCAAATGGATTGTGCATTTTTTAATGAATGGTAATTATTATTGTTGTTAATAGAAGTGACGTTACTGCATCTATTCAAATAGCAGTCAGTGTAAAAATTTGAATTCAATGAAAAATTGTTATGCATTGAATGGTGTATATTATTTTGTTGTAAATTTTCGCTGTTGGTTAAATTTTCATACTGCGTATTAAACATGTTATAATGTAAATCTTTATTCATATGACTGCAGTTTTGATATTCTTCAGAGGTATCTTGTGAATTTGCCAAATTGTATAAAAAACGTGTCTCTTCCGTGTCGGAAAATTTCATTGAGTCTCGTTTTGATTGAGCAAAATGTTCTATGTCATTCAATATATTTAAGTCATTATGTTGAATATTATGGTTCATGTACAAATGATTGTAATTATTATTGTTTAGAAAAGTTTGATCGTTGTAAAGATATTTATTTTGTATTCTGTTGTTCATATTATTTACAGGAGGAATCTCTGCATATTTCAGTACATCTTGTTTTGGATTATCTTCTATATGTTGATTTTCATTATAATATGAATTTTCAATTGTTTCCCCATCATTTTTAGATTTTATTTTTTGCGTATCAGGAAATTGATCATAAAAGCGAAGCGTTTCATCAAACATATTGTGTGTATCAACGAAAAAGCTCGTAAACGATGGTAAATCCTTGTTAGTTCTATAATGCCCGTCTGATTTATATTTTTCAAATAAAATATATAATTCATCTTGCGTAAGCATTGGATACTTTAAAGATTGTTTGAACAGCAGATTCAATTGTTGAATTTGATACTTATATGCTTTCTTATTATACTTCAAAAGTATATTTGAGATTCTTGATTGTCTAGCAACTTTTTGAAACTTGCTTATACCCTTTTGCTTTATTTTCTGCTTCACATTCATTTTTTGGGACGAATCACATTCTTTTTTCTTTTTAACATTCTATAAATAATATACGATTCATCATTTTTAATTTTTCCAGCGGATAGTAAAGCTACAAAATAATATGTAAACATCTTACCAAATTGTTTTTCAATATATCATTTATATTTTTATCTTCATTTATCTGTACCGGTGACTTTGACTCTTCCTTTCCTTTAGTCATATCTGAATTATCTGAATTTGTAAAAAGGAATATTATAATACAATGATTAATCTAGTATTATTACACCAGTTTACGAAAATAAAGTGAAAAATTCATTTCACGTCATTATTATTTTGTTTTGAAAACAATAAATAATAAAACGGTATAAGTAACAGTTATTTATATATTTATATTTATATATAAAAGTATAACGTGTGAATATATAAATTAACGTAAATATTAATAACACTTACTATAGTGCTTATTTCAATTAAAAATCTTCCTTTTTGTCACTTTGATTTCTTATATTTGAACCTTAGAGAACCCACGTGAATGGACGATAGTGATACATATAGATATATATATATATATATATGTTGTGTATGCAGATACACTGTTTCTCGCTGAAGTATTAATTTGTTTCAGTTGAGAAGCTTCGTTATCTCTTTATTTGTCAATGAAAGGAAAATATTCAGTTCAAGTTATTGTTTGAATTACATGTATCATGAATCAACGATTAATCCGAACTCGCCGAAATTATAGTAACGTTTTATTATACGTATTTTAGTGGATTTCTCATTTTAAACGATAGTCTTTTATTTTCCCTATTTTACTATGTACGTTACCAATCTTCGATGATGCAGTATCACGATTTTGTGAAATTTTTGTTTAATCCTCTTCGTGATAAAACAATAAAAACATGTAAAAATAACTTTACGTTAAATAATATTTTCTAGGGTATAATAAAGACAGGATAAAACAAGTAACTTTTTCATTTAGTACATTTAATGCAATATCATACATAATGAAATTGATTTTTTTTTCACTTGATTTGAAATACTAGAAACTATTATAGATAAATATAAATATAACTTATAAAAAGAACTATATAATACATTTGAAATTCATTTATAACAATTAAGGCATTTGCTTTGTTCTTCATAATCGTATCTGTGAAAAGAAACAAAGAGAAATGAAATTCTCTAAATACATATGTGTGTATCGATAGACGTTTTTGCTAAAGCTGTCAAGCTAACTTACACAGGCAGCGAGCAGTTTTTGCAGAATAGTTCTGAGCAACCAATGCACTCCAAGAGACAAGAATTACACAAAATTTGATCACAGTAAGAACACTTGCTGAACATGCTTTGGTCTATCACTTGATTGCATTCACAGAGATCATATTTTGGTTGGATATCCTTAATATGCATAATGCAAATGAAAAGAGAAACGTATTAATTTTGTATTTCAAACAAGAAAAACTTTGTGCCTGTTCTTTTGTGACTTGCACAACATTTGTAACGTTGATAACAACAATAAATTTATTCTCCAAAATGAATTCACTACTGTTACTGAATGGACGACTAACTTACCTTTATAGCTTTGTCCGCTGTTAATAATTCTAACTTACTGTTCAGTGTCATTTGTCTCGAATGACGTTCGTGTTTGGATTTGTACGAGGAAATTCTCGATGGCGGTACGTCGACAATGTTTAATTCCATAGAAGTGTTTAATCTTTGTGATAACGTTTTTACACCTTTCTTCATTAAGTCCATTGTTTTGCCTGTACAAAGTAAAGTAAAAAAAAGTAACGGCGCGTCGTATTATATCGTTTGATTTTCGTACGTGTTGTAACCTCATCGTACCGTAAATACTTTTCATTCGTTCCTCGTGAAAAACGCCGTTGTCTACTTGTTTCTGGCCTACGTGTATCTTTAACTGGGGCAGTAAATTATCTTCGAAAGGACATGGACGTTTCGGCATTCTTTAACTTGATTTACCTCAACTTACAACAGTTCAACATCAGAGTCAAGTAAACGGGCAAAAGATTCTCACATCATACTGCAACAAAATTGACACGATGCGACGAACTGACCATGTGATTCATACATAGGTGTGCGTGCGTATGTATACGTGCACACTTTAATAGTTGGATTGTAATACATTTGTCGTTGCGTTCTGAAATTCTGCGTGTAATTATCAATTCTTTTAACAAGTATACGTGTATATCTACAAAATGGACACATACGTGGATATGTATGATAAAGAAACATTATGCATATTTAATTCGTTAGAGTTAAATTAACTGCTCGTTGTGTCACGTTGCGGTACAAAAGGTGGTACATATTTAAATTATGATATCTAGGAATTAAGGTTACAACGGAATTAGTAATATTTGTTTATTAGTAATGTTGCATTATTATTACTTTTATACATATTTGATATTGGCCATCAACAAATATGTTACAATTTCCATCTCCCCACAATCTCGCGTTTATTCGTTTGCTTGGAAACTAACGATACTTTTTTTCTCTTTTCTTTCTTTTTTTTCATAATAATATGTAATAATTCATAATCCACTGCGCGACAAGTACCGGTGGTACTCGTTGGTACAATAACTGTACACTGTGTGTATGTACTCGTGGTTTACCTCGTAAGTAAACTATACAAAAAGTAGTCGAATAACACCGAATGAGGTTCGTTCAGATGAAACGAAACAAAACAAAACAAGAACAATCGTGATGTTAATGATTGGTTACATTTGGCGATACAGCGATCGTTTTTTCCCTAAAAACAAGAATATATATACACATTAACGTACCTGTTTTAAGGTCGGCAAGAAAGAAACCTATTTAATCGATTCGGTGGGACCGTGAGACACTTGAATCACAATACGCGTACACCGTTGCCGTGGTTTTTAGGAGTTTAAAAAAAAAAAAAAAAAAAAAAAAAAAAAAAAANTGTGACCTCTTCCTCCTCCTCCACCATCTCCTTCTTCTCCTTCGTCTGTTTCCCCCTTTCTCTTCTCCCGTTTTTACTTTAATAATCCTGCCAGACAATAATATCGCCAGACCCTCCTCTCTCCTCCCCTCCCCCGAATGACCTTTTCCACCGGCCATTCTTCAATTTCGAATGCATTCAGCGGTATCGTTATTAATTTTAATTAAACTGCGTTATTGCCCTTTATTGTACTTCGGCAACAGTCAACGAAATTAGTTTCTCTGGCAGACGGATCCGCGACCCTTTCTCGCGATATACCGACTGCGAGAAACTCGGCCGTGATCCGCAGTCGTTTCCGGGTGCAGACGCGCGAGCGAGTGCACGCTCACGCCACTCCGGCAAAGGTAAATATTCGTTTTCGAACGGGGCGGATAGAAGTTTGAGAAGCTCGCGAAATCACGAGGGGTTCAAAGTCTTTGAGCACGGGAGTGTTTGACGAGGAGAGCGTCGTTCGTCGTCGTCGTCGTTCGTCGGCGAATCTTGAACGGTCTCGACTTATATCGACTGATTCGAATCGGTCAGCGAAACGACTTGTTACATCACTGCCACTTAATCGTTATCTTCTTTCCATTCGAAAGCGATTCGATTTAGTTAACAACATTCGAGATCGACGATGCGTTTTTGTGACATTGCGTATGATCAATGCACTTCTTAGAGTTTCCAATCATTCGATTAATGTCAATTATAAAATAAGATCTCTGAAGTATTACATACGTAGCAGTTGGTTGATTGATCACGCGGCAAAAACAACTATTCACGACTATAAAAACAATGGCGCATGTGGTGCGTCAACGGACAAGGAAAATGATTTTGCATAGTTGATAACACATATTCCTTTTTAACGAAGCCGCGTTATCATGACATTAAGTGAAAAAACATCGTCAGCCGAAAAGTTATCGTCACTCGAAAAATTCGATCAGCTTGATTTTCGTGCAATTTTGCACAGATTTACGAGCATTTTAGAATATTTACAAAGCACTCGATACTTAAACAAAGTGACACGCAATATATAAAAAGTGACTTGAATAATTATTTTCTTCTGCAATCGTTCCACTCAACTTGGAAACTATAATTCGAACTCGGTTCGATGAAAATTTCGCACACGCGAAAGAATGAAAAACACGAAATACGTTTTTTCGCCTGTTTTACGGTCGCACGTGAATTACCAAAAAATAAGGTGTAACGAGGCATTTTTTTTTTTTTTTTTTGGGGTTTCGGGNTTTCTTTTTTCTTTCTTTTTTTTTTTGGTGTCGAGTGTTCGACGTAATCGGCAAATTTTCAACAATCTCTTCTTAGAAGCGTCATTTGCATTTTAATAATCATTATTGTCCTCCTAAGTTTTCGCTTAGCTACGAAACTTAGAAAATTCGATTCGGATAAAACTTTTACACATGTTTCGTTACGTCGATCGAACGAGTGCCATTTCTTCTTCATTCACTGGAAACTCGATTTCTGATTGAAAGGGATTAAAAAGAACAAGCACACAACGGGATAGAATTTATACCGGTATATTAGTAGTCAGAAGTAATACTCGAGTAATACTCCATTAACAGTTACTGGAATTTTCATTTTCATTTGTTATTATTATCGCTTCTGTTGCGACTTTACTCTCTGGTCTTCCTTGATAAAGTCCGCAGCTCTTTCGCCGACCATGTTGACCGAAGCGACAGGATTGCCCGAAATCACCTGAAATATATCAAGTCGAAATATATACAGTCAGTAGTTGAAACTGCTGCTGGGTATTTTGTTTTACCACGGTCTTGACGCAACTGATTCTCTAAATTTGATAATTCTAAATTCCAATTACTGAAACAACTCTAAATTTTTTTTTTTACACCAATGCTTGTTCTAGACGCAGTAAGACCAATGAGTGAACTTTTCTGCATTTCCAAAATAATTTTAACAGCAGATGACCATAAATCTCGTATCAGAGAAATTTGAATTATTATACTTTGAAAATTCATTCTGTGGTCTCACTGATCAGTCGAGGTGGTTCGAAGTAACCAAAGTAAACTTTCTATAACACTCGATGCCTGGAACAATTCTCTACCAAGATTCTAGTTTTTTTAAATTTTCGACTTTTAAATCTTCAAACATTTTCGAAAATGTGAGTTTGAATATGACAAAGATCTATAACCTATCAATAAGAAGTAGAGGATCTTCAGAATCTCGACCAAGCAAGCAATTTCTTGCAATATTATAAACACTTCAGTTACTTGAAAAAGAAACCTCCAGCGCCTCTTTCCATGGTCGCAGTATTACGAAATAGAATTTTATCGCGTAGATTAATTAAAAAAAAAAATAGCAAACTAAATGTAGCATTAAAGTTGATCCTTAGATTAGAAACGTACGTTAGGTTGAACGGATGCGTCAGCTACTCTCAGTCCTTCGATACCGTGTACTTGGAGTCGATTATTCACCACGGTCAACGGATCTGTATGCGGGCCCATTCTGTTGGTACCGGTCTGATGATTTTCCGGCCTCGTGTTGTACTGTATAACGCAGTTCCAGAAAGCATCGCTGTCGTGTTCGAATTCGTTACACTGTGGTACATACTCCTCATAGTACGTCAGACCTATATTCTTCATCGTCGAAGAATTCGCTAATTGTTGAACCTTGCGGATTCCCTGTATCACGACGCTGCGATCGTGTTCAGTTCCCAAATCGTTACTCCAGATGTGAGGTGGATCGAGAGGATTGTTGCTGTTCAACCTGATTCGACCTGGAATTCGGAGCGATAACAGTCGGACAAACGAGAACAAAGAACACGAAATTCTGCCTGCTTGATAAAAAATTTCGTGCCACCATTTCTTAAGATTGTGAACAACGTTTGGCGATGAGAATAGATTCCGTTCAAAGTGAAAACAATGTTCGCGAAATTGAACAATCGAGACAACTTGCCATTGTTTCACATCATTTGATTTGTCTAGTAATTTCTGTTTTTAGTTTCATGACACTTTATGAATTATTTTCACGAATTTTAACGACACTAAAATCTGTCAAAGACCATTCTCAAAAATCATTCTTATAAACATCATCTTCCTCAAAATGAAAAGACAGTGCCAGTTTACCTCTGCTCGTCGGGCGTACGTTGACCGACGTCATCGTAATAGTCATCTTGTTGTCCTTGACGGCCAAGTCAGCGATAGCTTGTTTCGGTTTGCATATTGCTTGATAACCAGCAAAGAACATTTGAATATCCGGATCGGTCTCGTCCGTGAAATTCGACGCCAGCATTCCTGTAACTTGAGCCAGACCCGTTCCCGAAAGCGGCCCAGTCTGATTGTAGATGTACTGTTCCATGCTGCTCGTGTTGAACATCATATAGAATGTTTCGTTTATCGTGAAGCTCAGACCGTGCGACTGATGGTTGTGAAGATTTTCACCGACACCCGGCAGATCCATCACCACGGGAATTTTCATGGACTTGAGATGTTCTTTGGGCCCGATTCCGGACAACATCAACAGCTTTGGCGAGTCGATCGTGCCGGCTGCGAGAATCACCTCGTGTTTCGCCAGTATCGAACGTCTCTTTCCATTCTGTGAACAAAAGCAAACGACGAAGTTGAGCAGTTGGACTGACAAACTGATAAACGTTCAAATTCGATACGACGTCGTACAATTAACACTTGGATGCCTGTCGCCCTCTTGCGGACTATGTTAACCTTCGTTACGATGCTGTTTATGGCTACGTGAAGATTCTTGCGGTGCGCGACCGGTGTGATGTACGATCTGACAGCGCTGGTCCTCACGCCGTTCTTGCTGATGGTTTGAGCCACTGTGAAACCTGTTCTGTTGTCTCCGGCCAAATCTTCAATAACGCCGAAACCAACTTCGTCTGCTGCTTTCATGATATCCTGAGCGAAGGGAGGCTGATACGGAAGCCTGCAGAAAATTCAGACGTCAATTCGAAACGATCACTGAAGGAATACTGTGCTGTATTAAGTACACGATTAATCCACAAAGAACAATATTTAAGCCATGAAACGAAATTATGAAACGTGGAATAATTCGCGATAAATATATAAGAATCTTATATTTATTGATATACGAAAGACTCGGAAGTCAATTGGAAAACTTGTACCATGCAAGTATTCTTTGATATTAGGTTGTATTCTATCAATGGATGAAACAGTTCAATGATATTTTAAATAGTAAAATTACTTTAACAATATTTTTAATAATTTTAAGTATTATATTCTAATAATTAGCAACGATATACTGACCATTCCTTTATACAACTTATTTAACAAATCTAACTCTATGATTCTTGAATCTTCGAACGTGTCGTGATCCACGAAAATATTTGCACGATTCGTTTCTGCAGTTGCCAACTATTGAACAATCTTGAACGATCGTATTTTTACGACACAGGCTCGATTGTTTCAATGTTCATCATTGAAAAGTGTTTTGAAATTTGTATCGCGCAGTCACATCAATCATTTAAGATCGGCGATCAACAGGATGCAAACATTTCTGTGGCTTACTGTCTATGAAGTGATGGATATTGGATTTCTGGTACCAAAGCAGGATATACGTACACATTTTAGTATTCTACAAGCTCCGAAATTTGTATCGACAACAATGCCAATTAATCAAGCTCAATTACCTCAACATACATCATCATTGGAAAGAAGATTATGAGATCTGTGCCGTGAAATCACGTCGGTCATTTAAAATCGACATCATTTCTGTCACTAACTGTGACGAAGGTTATTCCCCCCCGGCTGAAACCGTATTTTGATGTTCCACAAATGAAAACAAAAAAGAGAAAAAGAAACAAATTTATGAGAAAAGTTCGCGATTTTCGGTGTCGATTTCTTTCTTTTTTTTCTTTCACGAATGATTTCAAAGATTGAACATCAGACTCTGTCATTAACTTATATTCTCCATTATACAAAAAGGTGCATCCCGTGAACGAGCAAATGCACGAATAAATAAATAACTATGACTGCAAAAAGTATTTCGAATCAACGAACCGTTCCACGTCCAAAGGACCTCCGACACTGTGATATTTATTTCCCATCCTCTCGATTTCCCTGTTATTCTCCGACTTGAGATAATACGGCAACACCTGAAGAAGAAGAAAAGAAAGCATCGTGTGACAAACGTGGAGACGGATTTTCTTTTCGATCCGTATGCAATGGCAGTGATATCGACGGAGAAACGTACGTCATTCCAGCCCCATCCTTCGGCTCCTTGTTCCACCCATCGATCGTAATCATTCGGATGACCTCGATGATACGCCATGCCATGGTGAAGCGTCGTGCCTCCGAGATTTTTACCCCGAGGCCACGGGCAACGTCCACCCTCCGCAAGACAGGCGTGCTTCTCGTCCGACGTTTTGTGCTTCCAGTCCAGTTCACCGCCTGCGAGTGATTTAATTTGACTCTTTATTCACTCATTTTCTCAGAATTCTTCCTATTTCTCGTACGCTTTATTTTATTGAATATTGCATATATGTCAGATTTTATTGCAGTCGTTAAGTAATCGTGACGTTCAATTCTTTTCTAGTTTCGAAGCATATATATATATATATATATATATATATATATATATATATATGTATAATTTGTCCTGCTTTTGATTTCTTTTGAACGAGTGTGCTAACAAATTCGAATCTCGATTCGAGTAACTTTGAGCTCACTCGTTTATTAAAATATATCGTCTGAGCAGATCCTTAATTCTTTAATACACGTTTCATCACGTGTAGCGTGTGCACCGCGATTTCGAATGGAAAGCCTTTGACCGTGTGTGACGTGCAGAGTAAAAATTACTGGGAACGTTACGAGAAGGATAATAAATGTTAGCACGTGTAGAAAATCAGCAGACATTTACCGAATATAAATGTGAGAAATGGAGGGTAAGAAACGAATTAACCTGGTTAAAGTAACCTGGTTAATAAACAGCCAAATCTACTCTAAAGGGAGCAAGAGTTAGTTTGTACGTGGTTTCTAATAATCAGACCAGAGGAGAAGGATCTCAGTATCTACAAAGGAGGAATGTTTAGATTGAGGGACAGAGAGGTAAATGCTGCGCTGCGATTGAATGAAATCAATTACCGAGATAAAGTTGAAGATTGGAAGGTATCTCGGCTCCTGCCGGTTCATCGGGGCCAGCTTCGATGAGTAGAACTTTCCATTTTTCCTCTTCGCTCAGCCTCCCAGCCACCGTAGCTCCGCCGGCGCCGGCTGTGCATCATTTCGCGAAAAACATAGGAATAAAATTTCGCATTAAAGGCATACGTGCACTCGCGAAACATGTCAGTTATAAAATATAGAATTTACGCGTGCCCGCGGAAAACATGTAATACATCCAAAGTGACATAACAGTAGAGTGTAAAAATATTTAGTACAACCAATAGTAGAATGGGAAAAAATACGTAGCAGAATGCTCTCTCTTGTTCGTATATTTTTCTGAATGCTGTTTTCCGAATATTTTGTAATCACCAAAACAAAGTATTTGCTAGAAAATCATCTGTTACTTCGATTATCAGTTCTTTGACTGATCAATAGATTATACATCTAATTTAAAAACAAAAATACAAGCTAAACAGAAATTCATTGTAAGGTGTATGTACAGTACAGCTTTTTTCTTCGAAAAGATATTCCCTCTAAAAAATGATTGAAGCAACAACAAGTTACAATGACACAAAAAAGACTAGTAAAATTTTAATATTCTAACATTCTAAAATTCATCATATACATATTATACAATAGCTCTTCGTTCTTCGATACTTCGTTCAACGAAACTACTCATACATCTTGCAACTTGCAAGAAGAAAATAAATAGAAACAAATTACGAATGTTATAATAAACCGGAACAAAAGGTCATTACAACTACTACAACANTTGAAGCAACAACAAGTTACAATGACACAAAAAAGACTAGTAAAATTTTAATATTCTAACATTCTAAAATTCATCATATACATATTATACAATAGCTCTTCGTTCTTCGATACTTCGTTCAACGAAACTACTCATACATCTTGCAACTTGCAAGAAGAAAATAAATAGAAACAAATTACGAATGTTATAATAAACCGGAACAAAAGGTCATTACAACTACTACAACATAGTCATTACTACAATTAAATCATTAGTAACGTAACATTCTTAGTTAATCTCGTTAATTTTAATCGCGTTCACAGGAACACATGTCTCCTTGCTCGATTGGGAGCACACGTTCTGAATCATTTCAGAAAAGTCATTACTACAATTAAATCATTAGTAACGTAACATTCTTAGTTAATCTCGTTAATTTTAATCGCGTTCACAGGAACACATGTCTCCTTGCTCGATTGGGAGCACACGTTCTGAATCATTTCAGAAAAAAACTCACCGCCGACAACGATGAAATCGTAGATGAAATCCGGATGCTTGACCGGTTTCACGCGCTGGCACGGCTCGCCGATGTTCGGGTTTGTCGCCAGCAATATGTTGAAAAGCG
>NIPQ01090864.1:40679-51148 GCA_002806875.1 Lepidotrigona ventralis hoosana | reverse complement strand
TTTTTTAAAGTAGAAAGTTTCGGCCGGACGGGCGAATCTATCGGCTTTAGGAAAGTTGGCTGGCGGTGGCTCTGGCCGGAGTCGGAGGCCAGGCAACGGTGAAGCAGAAACGTCGACGCGGAACGGGTCCTCTCGTCGCCTAATTGAATGGCATTTTATTTAGCACAGTTCCCCGCACTCTGGATAGCCGCCATTTACCTCAATTACGTAATTCACCGTACACAACCGACCGCGGCAGCTACCCACCATGGCAGCATTGCATGGTGATGGCCATACCGATCCATGATAGTGGTGGTGGTGGTTGCTTGTGTTAGTGGTGGTGGTGGCGGTGGTGGTGCTGGTGGTGGTCAACTGATGACACGTGTTTGCGCTACCACCGCCGTGCAATTAGCCCCCCAATGTAATTTCGCGTTGTAAGAGCGTGCCACGCTCTTTTGGCCTAGTACCGTACCTGAGGGCGCATCGGTACCCTCGTATTACCAAGAGGGAAGTGATTTTCTCCGAGAGACGTAGAAAAATTCGATTTTAAGTACTCCGGCACCGCCGGCACTTCGATGGTTATTTTTGCATCCGGTTATAACCACCGATCGATGAAACGGATCCTTTAAACGAACACTGGTTATCCTCAAGCCTTTGACCTACTGCTTAAAAATCCTCCTTCAACGTCATTTACTCCGTTTTGCTCCTGCTAAAGAGGGCATGCAGATGCCGGGGGGAGTGGCCGTTTACGATCCGAAGATTTTCCTAAATCGTTTGTCCGAAAATACGATTTCTTTTATTACGATGAACATTTTTTTATCTGATTTAACATCGTAATTTATTACGATTGTATTAAAAAAGACAAAGTAAAATATAAAATACAAAGGAATGTATGATTTAACAAATCCATCCTCTCTTTCCCTCCATTGTCGATACACACGTAAGTTACATGCACGTTGTTTACGTGGAAATCGGTTCTCCCATAGTTTTCCATCTCGATTGGTTATTGTGCAATTAATCTCGCCGTTGTCCAGGCAACCGCATCAGGAATAAATATTCGTGTAATTGAAGCATCGAGTAGGTGTGCGCCGTTAGGACGTGATGCAATGTTAATGAACGGGATATTATCCGCCAACTAGTATCATTTCTAGGATGATACACGCTGCGGAGCCGGTAATTGTGCTGCCCAGCGATGCTGATTAGATGTAATTATCATTCGGCCGAAGAAATGTCCTCGTGTTAGCTGTCATGGCAACACTATATCCATCAGGTATTCTGCTCCCGATTCTGCCACCTCGTTCTTTCTTTCTTTCTTTCTTTCTTTTTTCCTTTCTCGTTCCTCCATCTCGCTACGATGGGTCCAGATAATCGCGTCGCACTCGATCGTGATTAAATCTTCTTGTGCATAATTAAAAATTACCATCGGTTGATTACGCGGTTGGCCAAGCTCGCTAGAGTCATCCGTAGCCTAGGAGTTTACCTTAGCGAACAATGGTTCCTTGGAAACGCAAGAGAGAGAGAGAGAGAGAGAGAGAGAGAGAAATTGCCGACGGGGGAGGATGAAAAAAATAACGTCAATTCTGGGAAGACGATTAGGAACGATCAGATAAGAGGACTGATTGGCGAGGAACGTGTCGTTTCCCAGCCGGCTCGAAGACTTTCGACATAATTAGACGTTTGCTGTCGCCCTGATTTTGTCTCGAGCTTTGATCTCGCCCCGTAACCGGAGCCAATGACGCGCGTCCCATCTGCAATCGCGTAACACTATGGTCGTTCGATGGACATTTCGAGAGATCGCGTTTGATAAAATATCGGGATTCGCGCGATAAAATGCAAGCCAGTGATTTATGACAGCATTCTCGACGTGTGAAAAAGTTACGGAATATCTACGGTAAAAGCTCGATTGTTCCGAGTAATGCATTATCACGTGCAATCACTTCGTTTTCATACACGACGAAAAAAAAACAATCTTTATTCTGAAGTATTTTATAAATAGTGATGTTAAACAGGAAGAAAAGAATATGAATTACGAGCAAAGATATCTAAATTAGAACATGATTTATAGATAGAAACAGCTATCTACTTCCAAACGACTTGGACAAACTCGCCTGGAGTTTCTCGGCGGTCGTGAAATTGCAGGCGAAGGAAGATTGTTTGCATAGGAATTAATTGAGCGGACAGAAGAGAGAGACAAAAGTTGTTCGTAGACAAGCAAGTAAGCTTCGGATTATTCGCGAACGAGATCTGATACTTTTCCGCGCCTTATTCTGTCTGCCGTGCCTGCATTCGCACAGATACGATCAGTAAAAAAACTTGGCGCGTTACGAAATTTGCTCGCTGGTTGAATCTTTTTTCTTTTTTCTCTTTCTCTTCATCGCGTCCGTGTTACCAGCCTCTGCATAGCCGGCGCGAAATTATTCCGATAAAAAATTCTATTACCTATAATGCGACCGCCGCGGGCAGATTAGCATCTTTCGAGGAAAATTTAGGTCACAGGGCTCGACGAGTTGTTCCCATGCCTTTTTACACTGTAGTTTTCAACGTTTACGACGGTTCTAACCATCTCGAAAATTTAGAAAAATGTCAGACAAACGGAAAGAGTGATCTCTGGAAGGTGAAAAATTTTTTTACAACAGTTTTTTTTACAACATTAATTTAGGTATACTAGGTAATGGATTCGAAGAAATTTTGCACGTGAGCGATCTTAATGAAAAATTAGCGTCGAATCGGACGGAAGACATCCCTTGAAAAATGGAGCCGAATAATTAGCAATCGACTTGCGTGTACATGAGAACGAGAAAACGTGTCGTTTGAGGTGCTCCACCTCCAACACCGGTCCACTCCTTTCGCGATGGGTTAGTGGGCGGAGCCAAGGACGTCGGTTGCCAAACTGTCACGTTGACGTTAACGTTCGATTGTCGTTTACTTCGTTGTATCTTTGCGACTTCTTGTCGTCTGGACGCGACGACAGAGGCCAGAAAATCAAAAGAACAAAAACGATAAAAAGTGAATTACACCAATTACTCTAGTTTTGGACATAATTAATTTTTCCAACTGATTTGACCAAATCCTGTCGTTATACGGCATAATTGTAAAATAGAAATCACCAAAAGTGCAGAAAAATTGCAATAGCAAAGGTTTCACTCCGATTCTAACATACTCCAATTCGAAGCAACGGAACAAAAAGCTACGTGCGATCTTTCGACAGGGGAAATTCACTCGCGTCCCAGATGTCAGAATCACCCTCAACCCCCGATTTCCGTCGAATTGGCGGTCGATAGGGGAACGAGGAAGTCTCTGGCCGACGCGGCGGCCCGAAACTCCGCGCTCCATGCATACAAGCGTTGCTGGTCGGGCCTAGTGTCTCTGGCTTTCTTTGCCGGAGCTTGCTATACCCCCGACGGAGTCTGTCCGGAGTAGTGGCAGCGTAGTACGCGCACGACGAACGAAAAGGATCCCCGGACAGGTAGAGAAAACACCTCCACGAACGAAGTTGCCCCGAGGGTGTCAGCGGACGGCAGGCGTAGCCGGGTTTCGTCACCGCCCACGCGGACACCATAATGGCCTCCGTGCAGCCAATCGATCGCCAAGACGTCACTGTCACGAAGTGGGGGAATAGTGAATCGGCCAATCGTGCGGCCCGTTAACGGCCAGCGTGGGCGTGGCCTTGAGTGGCGCCACGACGGCAACTTTCGGAAACCGTGCACCGGGCTCCGGGGAGAGGCTCCGGCTTCATTATGTATCATTATACCGGTCCGCGCCGCGCGGTGTGCACTGCAGTTACTGGGCCAGGCGCGCGTGTGTGCTTTTCTCTCTTCGTCGTCTGTCGGTCGTCATCGTCGTCTTCTTCTTCTTCTTCTTCTTCTTCTTCTTCTTCTACTTCTTCTTCTTCTTCTCCTTCTTCTTCTTCTTCTTCCTTCCTTCCTTCACTAGCCGGCTAGTCGTCGTAACCGTTTTCTCTCGTCGACAACCACCGTTGGCCGAGCCACGATGCTCATCGGTGTCGAATAATCACGGCATACGCGCGTGTGGAAAAAGCACTTGCTGGCTGCCGCTGAACGAGAGCGAGCGTGCGCGCGCGCGCACGCCTCTGTGTCATCGACGAGACGTACAATTAAATCACGCAGTTCGCGCGAGTGTACTGCCGCACCAAGACCACAGCTCCGGCCGAGAGATTACCGGGTCCCCGTCGGAGAAGCCGCAGCAAGTTTCCACAGCGTCGATCCTCGGATACCCAAAGTGTCGCTCCGAAAATTTCGAGGGGATCGTCGTATCTCGCGGATTTCCGCTCGGTATCGCGACTATCCCCGATCGCGGTGGTGCACGATCGAGACGTGATTAACAGTGACGATTGTTCGAACGGTGATCTGAGAGATTGGAAGCGCGAGAGCGCGCTCCGTCGCGCAGTGAGAGGAATTATCGGTCCAATGGTCGATTCAGCCGATCACGAAGAACGTTACGTTACGTTGGATCGAGCTGGCGCGTTCTACAGCTGTTGCGAAACTACCTGTGCATGACTGATTGGTGAATCTTCGCGAAGGTATCACATTGGATTCAGTTTCTGTGAAGGCTACGCGGGTGAAGTGCTTAGTGATCTAACTGTAACCGATCCAACTCAGACTACCCAATCAAGGATTCGGCACAACAGTGCATCGATGCAACACAATTGTGAGAGAAACAATTAACCAGGTCCAGTGACTGGAATTCGTACTACAATTTGTTCGAAAGTGACAGTGAAAATCAGAATCGAATCAACAATCGAAATCATCGCAGAGTCAAAGAGAGCGAGAGTCTAAGTTATGCAAATGTCGCCTGTTGGTCGTACGGAATTACTGTCGTGTCCTTAGTCGGACCATTCGATCCAGCTGTGACCGGTCACGAATCGTGATACAGAGGCCCCAAGATTCGGGCCCCGTACGGTGTTCGCGCGACGGCGGCGGCGACGACGTCGTCGGCGAGTTTGTCCGCGAGAACCGTAGGCTGTGGCGGCGGCATCGACGTCGCGACTAAGGTGGAGCGTCCGGGCAGCACGACGACGCTCAACTTCACGGACCTGGGGAGCCCATTCGGGGCGGGCGACCCCTGTCCGTCTAGTACCCCGACCCCGAACAGCATGTCGGGAGGCGGTGGACCGTCCGGAGGTGGCGGTGCCGGCGGCGGCGGAGGCGCGGGTGCCGCGGGCGCTGGTTCCGACATGGAACAGCATCTTCATCACACGGGGCTGGGCTCGGTGACGCCTGGACCACCCGGTGGCAACGGCGGCGACAGCACCACCTCGAGCACACCTGTCTCGCAGAGCGGCAAATCGGCGTTCATCGAGCTGCAGCACAACAACCTGTACAATCCCGCCAGTCTCCGCGGTGGTTATCCCGGGGGACACAACGTGCCCGGTGCTCATCAGTTCTCGCATCAGGTCGGCGCGCTAAGTCACCAAACGTCCGGGCCGGGCAGCGGGAATCAGCAACACGCGGACGCGGGATTCCCCAGTCCTAGATCGGCGCTAGCCGGATATCCGTTCGCGCCCATGCATCAGCACAACGCCTACGGATATCACCTGGGATCGTACGCGCCCCAATGCCCCTCGCCGCCCAAGGACGGTGAGTACCCCAACTGTATGTATTCGCAGACTTTTTTATTCCTACTATATAGAATAGAGATAGTCGACCTAGTTCTGCTCCTCGCTCTCGGGAAATCGGTGCCGATTTCGGTTCCGGTAAGCGCCGAAATGGTTCTCTGATGTTTCCGGCACAATCTTGTTTCGAAGTCACCTCGCTCGAGAGTGGACTTGCTTCGCTGATTTCTTCGGGGCGAGGAGGCTGTCGGAAGGTTCACGGCGAAGATTGCCGCGGTGTTTTCTAATAATCGTAAACGAGGATATAAGTTTAAATTGACAGATTCACCGTGAACCTTCAATTAATTTCAAAGTATGGAAACGACTGAGATTAAAATCCGATATATTGAATAATGTGTGAGAAAAATATATCGGAAATACTCTAAAGAACCATCGTGTCAGCCGTAGAACCATCGCTGTTAATGTATCCGACGATACATCGAGTTCCTCCGAGTACGATACTCCTTGATTCCCCGAGACACGGATGGTCTGATCCCGCCGGTAGTATTCCACTTAATGCGCGCTACACTCGCACGTCTCCCGACGTCGACTCGGTATACTCGTCGCTGTTGTGATACATAATTTATCGATACTTACATAGAAACGATGGTGCAAGTGTTTTCAACAGAAGTCGGTTGTTCCATTATCTAATCTTCCCCATTTGGGTCACGGAACGTTTCTCATTTGGGTCGGCGTCGTCACGATCGCGCGTACGCGTGCCGATTGAAATCGCGAATCTCTTGCTCTTGCTCTTGGTCGGCGAGCCTCGTCGATTTCGTCGTGGTCTGGCAGACGCTCGAAGGAAAAAAGAAACGAAAACGGAAGAGAGGATCTAGAGTAGCAGGTAGTGGCTCCGGTCGACGGCCTGGACAGGCACAATAACGTCGAGAAGCGGAATAAGATATACGACTAGGAAAGAGAATCCTCTCGAGACCCGAAAAAGTCCCGCAAAGCGGCTAACGAACGAAACAAAAAGAGCCCCCTCGGCTGAATGAGAATAGTCGCGGCCTCCCTCTGTCCTCGAGGAACGCCGCTAGATATTCAAACAACCAGATACGCAACTGTTGCTCGTTTCTTTGCGCATCCTCTCTTCCACTTCTTCCTCGATATCTCTTCGTGTCGCGAGATTTTTACCACGTACACCTCGATACAGCTAGCTGTTCGACAAATTCAGACAAACATGCAACACTGTGCGTCACATCTTCATTTCATCTACTTTCGGTGTAGGCTAGGTTTAAGCAAAGCGATCTCCACTTGGATGTGAAATTATTTTTCGTCTCGTCTTCGTCTCTTCTTCCTCTCATCGGCGAACAATCTTTTACCTTAGTTACTTGACATTAAAACGACAAAATATACAACAGAATTTTATCACCGTTAGCATCGTTTATGCAAATGCGAACAATTAAATACGAACTGACTAGGTACGACACGATCGTTTTTCATTTCTTGGTAGATAGATATTTTCCTCGCCAACTTTTTCCGTTGCGGCGTCTTGTCTCGTGCAAAGTTATTTATGTGTTTTCCACTGCGTTTAGAGCGAAGGGAAAAGTTCGAGTAAGACGTTTTAAATGCTTTCTACCAACGCTAACGCAAACTTCCTTGCAAACCAACTATCTTTCAACTTTTCCCCTTCGCGGGATTTTCCGTTTCGAGTATAAGAATACTATTTAACGCGAGACAGTATCTCTGTCATTGCACTTCTGCATTTCAGAATAGAATAGAAGAAACATTAGCCATTTTAACAGGAGTTCGCACAATTTTTTTGTGTTATTGACAAGTGAAACGGATAAACAAGTGAATCGGCATCGATCGCTCGCTAACTAACCTTGTTGTTGCAACGACGCAGGGGGAAAAAAAAAGAACATGTTTGCATCGCCTCTAGAATACGTACGAGTGTCACTGTATATCGTTCTTCTGATGAAGCTGTCAGCCGCGAATCGACGGACACGAGGCGACGATATCCCAGGCCGCCGTCGACAGAGACGTGTAATATTTAATTCTTTAGAAAGAGAGAGAGAGAGAGACGCGACACGGAAGTCGCGTGATAAAAATCCTAAATTAATTAGAGTGGAATTTGCACGAGTTTTTTTTTTTCCTATCCGCGGCAACGCTGCTGTAAGTTTCTGTTCCTGTATTCCCTTAACAGGGGAACAGTCGACAACCCCCTGCGAACCCTTTCCGCTGCGTAAATTAATAATGGCCGGTGTTCTTCTTCCTTTCCACCTGTCTCCTACCCCCGTGAACGCGCACGTTCCAACGTTTCTGCATTATGGAAAACCGCGGCAGGTTCTCGCTCGTTTGGAACCACCCCTTCGGGTTAGTTCGAGGCACTGGCGTGCCGGTTGTAGGTAATCTTAGGCGAATAGGCGAATTTATCGAAAATTGCTAGGAAAATAGAAAGAAAAAAAGAAAGAAGAAGAAACAGGAAGAAGAGGAAGAAAAAAAGGGTATACGACGAGGAAGCATATGAAAAAAAAAAGGAGGGTTCGTCCCTCCGAGATATTTCAACGTTGCATAAAAGAATCCAGCGGAACGATCGGGGACGTTTCGACTCTCGGTAATTTCCCCTCCCCCTTCGTTCCTTTCCTATCGAAAAAACCGTGGATGCTTGACCATCGACGACGATCGGAAGGAACAAACGCGTTTTCCAAGGGTCTGCCCGATCCCTCGGAATGGACGAGTGTGCGATGCGCGCTCACGAATGGGTTGCACGATTCCGCGGAATCGTTCTGATTATAGGTCATTTTCTCTCATTAGGATGACAATTTCTTCGTGCTCGGTTTTCATAAGCCATTAGAACGGGTCCCCAGGATAGAACTATGACGAGTTTCGTTCGCGTAAGAACTGGATTAGCCGGCTAGAAAATTTCACTCCTGCCCTCCCCCCCCACCCTCCTTTCTCTTTACGTTTATCCCATTGAAGAATGATGTGACGAATTGCGATCATCGTGTCGTAACGTTACGTCGATCCAGTTCCACCAACGGCGGTTACGATAATCCAGAACAGATTTATTCGAGTGATCGCGATGTGTTGTTGCGTCGATTATCGGTCGCTCGCGCATTATCCAATCGTCGAACGCTTTTCTTCTCCCTCTTCTCGAGCCATTTACCATTTTCGTTGCATTCTACAACTGAAAAACATTCTTCCGCGTGGTGACGAACGCGAGATTCGTCGTAATTGCACAACGATAATTGGTTAATTCGAACGTATCGTGTGCCGATCGTCGGTGATTAATCGCGTTACAAATAAACTCGTTCACACTCGTGTGACAAATTGCGACGGAAGAATTTGCCTCGTTGCTGTTTGTTGCTCGTTTCATCCTGCCGCTGTTCAGGCACGAGGCCGCGATGAAAGCGATTGAATTAATTAAATAATAAATAATCGTTTTAGAATCGCGATCGCGAGTTAATTACCAAGGAGCACGCCATTGTTTGCACATCCTCCTCGGGCCTCTGGCCACCTGCCGCGTGTCGCTCCTTTCAATTACCTTTCTGACAAAATACCCGACACCTCTCATTTAATACCTTTCTCAAATTGAGCTTCAAGGACGGGGGAAATATTTGCAACGTTCGAAATATTTTCAGAACTTGGCAAAATTTCTCTCGTTCTGATTCGAATCACCTTCGACGTTTCGCTTCAATGTTGATTTCCTGAGGCGTGACGAGTTCCTCCGTTTTTTTACGTCTTTATAAAATCTCGATTTTTTTTTTTTTTCGTTTAACCATCGATGTGATCAAATTACAATTGTCTTTGTACTCTTTTGAATATCACTCGTTTATCCCTCTCGAATTTTCGGCTTAAGAAAAAAAAGGAAAAGAAAATGAAAGATAATTCTACATCACTGCAAGCCACTCTTCTCCAATTCTTCTCGGTCTTGAATTCCTTTCGAAAAATTAGAGAAACGTAGTCCTTCACGCAGGATTAATAAAGTCATTCGAGAAGTCATCAGCAAGAAGAAGAGACAATGATCGCGCATCGTGTACACAATCGCGTACCATCGTTCGATTTCACACTCGACGATGCGCAAACAGTGTATCCTTAGGTGGTAGGCCGAGTATCAGCAAGCAATCGGTTGCGACAAATGAACTAGCCATTAACGTGGTTGCTGGTTGAACCTACTCCCCGTTGCTTTGTCATCGACGAGTCCACGTCCACGTCCAGTTGCAACACAGCCAACGGTCCCCAGGGACCAGAATCCAATTAACGTGGCTACCTTTACCCAACTCTACATTAGTCAGTGAACCTAGTCAACGACCAACCACCGCCAAATTAATCCGGAACGGTCCAAAGACAATGCGTCCCTCGAACCAGAGAGTTCTGGGCCCACGGTGATGGATTAGGTATTAAACGGTTGTTTTCACAAGGATTAGGAACACACCGACCTGGAACACGCCTCGATCAAGGCCGACAAATCTCCAAAGAAGGGACTCCAAGTCTTGCTTACTGCAACTTGAACGATGGATGGAAACTCCTTCTTCTTCCTTTTATCCTTCCGACTCCCCTGCTTCTCGCAGATTCCTTCGAAGATTTTGCACGGAAGTCGTGTTTTCTCTGGCGTAGATACATCCGTAGATATCGTGCTGCCAGTCAACCGGATCCTGGTTCGTCCCCCAGCTGACAATGAGAAAAGTAGGGTTCGAATGGTCGTCACGCAAAGTGCACCGGTCGCGGCTAGCTCTTACGATCCACTATTCGTCTCTATTCGTCTCTAACCTGGCTGTTTTTTCCACTCGTGCAACAACCGTTTCGTGGATCCTAGTTTCGGCGATCGAAGCTGGCGTGACAGCGAGTCAGCTTCGACAGATTTATTTTTTTTGAACAGCTGGATCCAAAAGAGTCCTTCTCTTCTGTTCTTTTTTTTTTTTTTTTTTTTTTTGCA
>NIPQ01090864.1:0-40617 GCA_002806875.1 Lepidotrigona ventralis hoosana | reverse complement strand
TACTTTTAAATATTTCATTTTTTAATAAATTTCGCAGCTTTTGATTGTTCGAAATTAATTGTAAAAATAAATAAAAATAAATAGTTGATTTTATTGAAATTATTCAGACAATCTGCATCGACTTTCGAAGCTGTTCAAATAATTACCGATGCAACTTTCCTGGCATTTAGCCAGATGTGTAAATCGTTAGGGATCGTGATTGATTTCCAATCGTGCGAAATCGTTGCGACACTTTTTACAAGACCGCGATCTGTCGTCTGAAATCGCAGGTCGTCGAATACGCCGCTCGTGTGCATCCAGATTTGTGGCTGATTTTTCGCAGAATGGTTTCGAGGCGCTCTTCCTCCCGATGAAACGCACATTAATTATACTTTACGGTATCGCGGTTGCTTTCCTACCTGCATCACGGCGATATATAGGACGCTAAATTGCCAGTTGGTCGACGATTATTCCCTGTTGAAATAACAGGCGATCGCGGATCGATCGATCGCGTACACGCGAAAATCGGGAAAGGAACGCGCGCGTGAAGGGAACAGGGAACGCACGACCGTTCGCAAATGAGCCGCGCGAATTACGCTAAAGTAGTAGTTTCGACGCGACCGGAGCGGGTTTTCAGCGACCGCTTTGCATACACTGGCACCGTTAATGACTCTGCTCGCGAGCTCTCGCGGACGCGCAGGCATTCCTCCGAGAAAAATTTATCGTAAAACCGTCCTTCGCCTCCCTCGGCTTTTCTTACGGTTCCGTATGTTTCGAGTCTTCGTACGCTTCTGTATCATACTGTTGCATCGCGGTTCTGACGAATTTGCAGACAAATTTACAAAGATTCACTCCAAGTGGAAAAAAATCCTTCCTAAATTTCATCAAATTTTCATTTTGCCGTTACTCTAATGAAATAAACAACACTTGTGCGAAGATGGACAGATCGGAAAGAAGTTGTTTACTCTCGTAATCAGTTTCCTTCCACGAAAACGTAGCAGCCGAACGTCGAAAGCAGCAGCGAAGTCGCATGAAAATGCACGGAGATAACGAAACGGCCATTATTCCTATTCGGAGTGAGGCGATATATTAGGCGACACGATGGCTCCGTCCACCCGGCACGATAAAACCGATAAAACACCGAATAAGCGTTATCGCGTTTCAAACCTGACGGGAAATCGTGTAGGTTAATGTATTCGACGATACCGGTCACGACAGCGGAAAAAACGTCTCGTTAAACGAAGGACACCGCCTTCTGGAAGAATCCTTCGCCCTGATCCAAGGGCCCTTCCGGCTCCTTCCAACACGCGACTACGTATATCGTTAATATCGCGGCAACTATGGCGTACCGTTAGTACTACGTGGCAGGTACTAGGTAAGAATCAGCTACAGCTTGCAGGGGGTCGGCTTGTTAATATCTGCCATTTTACGCGTAATCAGAATCTCCGTGTCGTTTCGCGATCGATCTTGAAACTCGTTGATCCACGGGTCAGGTGTCCACGCCCCCGTTGCTGGTGACACGGCCAGCAATAAATCATGCGTGCATACACGTACACACGCGCATCGTATCGTGCGCATATATCCAAATCGTATGCGGATCGTATGCTGTAAATTTCACGGACGAGAAAGATAGCAGGCGCGTTTGGTAGTTGTGGAAATTTCGAATTACTAATTCAAAAGCCTTATCACGTAATTATAATAATTTTCGTTGTCAACGACGCCGGACGTCTTCGTTCTGCTTTCGCTTGGCCTAAATGTCGATTTTTACGTACGCATGTACACGTACACGGACGCGAGTGCGTACGAGGGGGGGTGGGGTGGGGGGTGGTTGAGTTTTCCACGGTGACGTTTCCTCACGATCCGCGCCGCGCTAGATGGAAAATGACAAGGCTGGCCTGTTTGGACTTCTAAATGACTGTGTTACCGTTCAAGGATTCACACCGCGCGCCGTATTACGCTACATTGTAATTAGGCTATAAACATAATGGCGCGATCGTACGTACGATAGCGTTCGCGCGGGCTGGCACGATGCGTTTATTTAGTCGGTGCGTAATTATTCGATGATTAATTTATAACAATTTTTTTAAATTAATTACACCACGGTTAGCACTCCGATATTGTTCGCCCGCGATAGCGATCGCACGCGGCAAATTATACCGAGATTGATCATGATTTATCGCGGCTACCTACGCCCGAACCTTTGTCGCGATCTTCGACAAGCCTTTCATCCTTCTCTTCGATCCAACGTTCGGCTAATTTTTCCTTTTTTCGTTTATTTTTTTTTTTCTTCATTCTTTTACACACGTTTTGTAGTCGTTCCCGATTCGGTAAATTTACAACAGTTCGCGTTATTAATTTGAATTAATTAATTCGTGAATCGAGGGAAATTATTATTACGCACTCGATCGTTCGATCGTTCGATCGTTCAAATCGATTCGAAACGAGCTCCGGAGTTTTAGGTTTTCCGTTAAATTTCTCTTTAGTTCGTACACAACCGGTGACGAGGATTCTGAAAGTTGATGTTAGGGTGGTGCATGTTCGCAGACCTCTCGCCATTGGGTGACAAGGGTGGCAGTCTGGTGGACGAGTTGGGCGGCGGTGGCGGCGGTTCCCTGAGGAACGGCAAAGGCAAGAAAATGAGGAAACCACGGACGATCTACAGCAGCCTGCAGTTGCAACAGCTCAACAGGCGGTTCCAGAGAACGCAATACCTCGCACTACCAGAAAGGGCGGAGCTCGCCGCCAGTCTCGGACTAACTCAAACACAGGTCAGTTTCCTTTTCTCTTTATTTTCTTCCTCCCCATTTCTTCGTGTCATCGTCACACCTAAAATTTCTTTAATTCTTCCTTCATCTCCGCGACCAATCCTCTTTCATAGAAGTACGACGTACAACGTACGATGTTCTCACGTGCATCTCGTCGTCGATGAGATGATGAACTCGTCACGCGAATCAAGGTGACTTTTTACGCCTGGAGTTCACTGTGCTTTCTCGCGTTATCTCCCGGCAATTAAATACGCAGCTCTTTCAATATGAAAATTTCATTCGGGTAAATTCCTCCAGGAGGACGCTTAACATCGACTCGAACAGTGAGCGTGACGCCTCGGGATCAAATTGCAAACAATTCGCTTTAATTAATTGGATTTATATACTAGATATTTTTCCTTCGGTTTTTCGGAGAATACGATTACACATTCTTCGAGTTTCGCAACGATCTGCTCTGAATCGCCAGGATAAATTGCATTTCACGGAGTCGCATTCCTAAACGTGATTAGTTTTTATTCAACGATAGATGATTTATGTTGGAGGAATTTCTTTGAAGTATCGACGCAAGATGCAAAAGTAAAGACATCCACGTCTCGCGTTTGACCCCTTCGATCGCGACTCTCTAAATCTTTCAAAAATTCGTTTCAGGGTTCCATAGTACAGCGAAAATCTTCCTCTCTCTCTTTTTTTTTAAATTAGCTACTTTTCTTCGACCGTGCTATTTTTTTTCGAATTTCCATGGGGTATTCGCGAGAGATCGTCGTGTTTCGCGTCCACCCCTCGAAACCACGAGAGAGATCCTGTTGCACGGAGAGTCCAGCGTAACAGGACCCTCGATGGACGGCATCTGTCAGCATTATCGGCACAAATGACTTTACTAAATCACCGATCCGCCACGCCCTGGACACCAGGGAGGATAGGGTTGCCGGTACTGGCACCGTGTAGCGTATCAACAACGCGGATTACTAACGAGACGATCGTAAATTATTCCTCCAGTAGCCAAGTTTTTTCGGTTTTTCACGGTGGACATTGGCCACTAGTGGACTTTCCGCTAATTATCCAGTTCGGTTTCCAATTAACGATTTATTAGGCAGCGAAATGGTCGAAAGCTAATTGACGTTGTGCCTCCTCGAAAACCCATGAATTTCTCACGGATAGTCGCACCGTTTCCAATTAACGATTTATTAGACCAAGCGATCGCGCCTCCGAGCCAATTGAAACGCGGGGCCGTGCCCGTTCGCGAAATCTTCGATTTTCGACATCGACTGGCGATTTATGCGATTAAATCTTTGCTCTCGTGATTTTGCGAAATCCTTCAGATTCTGTCAGTTTTACGACTTGCCGATTGAACAACAGCGAGTTAAAAAGAAAGGAAAAACCCGACAGGAATTTATATTTCGATACTGTAGAAACGCAGTAGCCAGATTACAGGTGATCAGCTCTGCCGAGGTGATTGATTGATGAAGTTAAGTTAGAGCTGTTTCGCAGATTTTTGGAGACTCTTTTCCTATTAAATGTCCTCGAAGCATGAATCGAATCAAACGCGTGGTGCCGCTTCAATTACCTAAACATTTCACTCTCAGTACGAATTGATCTAATTACTGGGAAGAAATAGCACACGGTGCAGTTGCATCCTGATTTACCGCCGGCAGATATTAAATATGTCTGGAATAATAGGCCTGATTTCATCTATAACAGAAATTGACCCCAAATTGATTTACTTGTGGCCGATCCCTCGCCAGATTCAATGGATGTCAAAAGGCTAGAGGTATTTTCTCATAGGTACACACGTCGTGATATACGTAACTGCGTATCGCGTAATCACGGGATAACTGGCTGTCGTAGGTTGCTGATGTCGTCGCAGGGGGTCCCGGACCGGATAATTTCATTAGTCTGTGCTCCGCGGGAGCTGTTCCCCTCTCTTCTTCTCGTTCGAGAGAATCGAGCTCGACGCAGCCTGATGAGTAATCGCGGCACCGTGTCAGGTTGTTTGCAAAATTATACGGAACAGAGTATTCTGCCTCGTTGATTCTCAATAGAGCGAACCTGCAATACGAATTTTCTATTTCTGGCTTCAACTTGTTACTATCAAGCGTACTCGTCGAAAGTATTCAATTATGTCCAACGTTTCAACGTGTTTATGCTGCTAGAAAATCTAAAACGCGCGAGGTATTCAAAATTGTTTTTTGAAAATCGGCAAGAACTTTCCGGACAACATAATGCAATGCAAAGGCGAAAGTTATTGGTGAAAATGATTGATCGTCGACTCACGGGTTAGCATCCTCTCAGCTTTTTGTATATTTCATTTTTGAATGGAAACATATTTCATTTTCAAGTGTGATTTGTGGAAGAAAAGGGAGACACTCTCCTTTCGTTATAGAACTTAAACTCATGAAATGCTTGAGTTAGGGATCTCCTTGGGGCTTCTAATGTAGAAAGTTCTCAAGCACTATAGGTGTATATTAAAGGGCGAAATTCCACAAAGGGAATTATTGACACAAAGACTTTTGTTCTCGTCGAATTTACAGACTCTCGAAGTAAAGTAAACTTACAGTTTCTGGAATTTAATTTGAAAAACGAGTACTCTCGTAGAATAACTATTGTACTAAGAAGGACTCCTGTCCCAATCAAATCTGTATTCTCAGGATTCTTGTGAAGGTTTCTAAGATTTTCCAAAACTTCATCCCGCTTTTCCCTGTTCGCGAGGAGGAAGGGCACCTTCTGACAAGCATCTCGACGAATCACGCTCGACGCAACATACTGCGCGAAAGCTCCGCGGCGCTGCATCATCATCGGTAGCTGACGCCGAAGAAGAAGGCTCGCAGGCCGGTGCATCTCTTCAGGGTGCACCGTGTATAATCTGTAATCGGCCAATCAAGGCGTTCGAGCAAGCGCCTCTGCCTGCTCCGTTGGCCCTGCTACCGTCGCATCGGGTTTCTTGTCATCGCCAGCGCAACATGGCGCCTACAGAGAGAGCCTTCAGAGACTCTTCCATCTTCCCTTCGTTGCTGGTCTCCTCCTCCTTGCTTCGAGACCGCTTCGTCTCCCGGTTTCACTCTCTTTCCCCTCTGTGTCGTCGTCATCGTCGTCGTCCCTTCTTCGACGTCTTCTTATCCGCGCCTTTCCCTCTCCCTCTCCCTTTCGCCCCCCCTCCTCCCCTACCCACTCCTTTTTCTCGTTTTCCTTTTGGTTTGTTCGTGGTTGTTGTTCGACTTTGCTACGGAAAACGAAGAAGAAGAAGAAGAGGAGGAGGAAGAAGAAGAACGAGAGAGAAGTGAGGCAACGCATCTCTTTTTCTTCGGGGCTTCAATTTGAGGACGTGGTGGCGCGTTCGTGCCGCTGCGCTGCCACGCCGGCAGAAAGAACGGGAAAGAGGGAAAGAGAGGAGCGGAGAGAAAGGAGGGGAATATGAACAGGGAGTAGTACTTGCTACACGAGAAGTACACATCGTCACGATGGTGAAACGTGTACGTGCAAACGGGATAGACACGTAGACGCGGCTACATAGATACCAACACGGGCGTCTGCGTTCCTGCCACGTACCTGGGGCGTGGTGGTTCCTTTTTCTTCGTCTTCGCCGACCAACGTGGTCGATCTCTCCTCATTGGCCCTGGGAATGCCAACGCGTCGAAACGAGATTCGAAAGTCGCGCACAACCGAGGGAAGAACTGCACGCCGAGTGAATTCGAAATCTGAATGTTGCCGAGATGTGCCTGTACCCTCGAGACTGCCGGCGGACTCGCCTCGAGATTCGATCGAAAATTCGTTCGCAGGTTCGTTGGATGTCGCATCACGCGAAAATTCGTTCAACCTGTGCGTGAAATCCATACAAAGACTCGTCCAACGTTTGCTCCGAGTTTATTCGTCCACAAGTTTCATTTAAAATTCATTAAAAATTCATTCATAAAGTTGAAATTCATTTTGATTTCAACCTTAAGAGTTCGACACCAGTATGTCTCGGAAGGTCCATCCAAGGTTCACTTAAGGGTGCGTAGCTTTCGACCCCTTAAGACCTCGTGAATTACAGCGCCTCTCTAAGTGGTGATCGAAAGCTACGCACACTTAGATCATCCACCACGCTTCCTGTTATTTATTATTGAAAGACTCACGAGAGACCTAGACAGTTCTCGATATCGATATCACGGTGACCGGTGAACGATCGAGTCGGACTACCTCTCGAGTCATCGATCAGACGCGCACGTACGCTCCGGAAATAAGATAATGCTGTCGCTCAAAGGGCGATATATAAAACCAGCGATCGATCGACGGTGTAACGCCTTTCGTTGCTTTTAGCCGCGCGCTTGGGACTTGGGAGAATTCGAGCGAGATTTTTCAATTTCCTCCACGAGGTTTCGCGAACTCTTCGTCGCTTCGCTTACGTATCTTCCACACCTCTCGATCGTGATTAATGAACAACTGGCACTGTTCGTGCGTCGAAGGATTATGGCCTTGAAAGATTTCATTGATACCACACGCGATACATTCGTTGGAAATCCAGGTATTCTTGAAATCGATGAAAATTAAGGTGTAGTTAACCATTCGTGCCATTCGTGCGCACGTGTGCGTGTGTAAGCGTGAATCGTAACCGTACAGTTGGAGATATTGGCACGTGAAGGAGAGAGAGAGAGAGAGAGGTGGGGGATGAAAAACGCAGATCGGGCACACGATCTTTCGCACGGGCTCGAAGGAAGAAAAGGTGACTCGAGAGAGCCTCGATCGATCGACGTGATCTTTGAGCGGAAAGATAAAGAAATATCTCCGGACGAAGGAAAACAGATCTTTCAGACAGACAAGCGGAACCATGTTTCCTTCTTTTTTACTTTTATCTTCTATTCTGAGATATATACTACAGAGAAACGAAATGACAAACTACTTTTCTCGGTTAACCGAGATTTTAAATTAGTCTTTTCACATTGGAAAAAGACTCTTTGCTCCGGATTGATATTACGAGTAGAAATCTTACTTTACAGTTTTTAACTTCAAAGACTGTCGCGATAAAAGATAAAGCCGAGCCTTTACTTACACCTTAAGAACGATCGATTTCCGATCAGTCAAAGGTTTTTCTAGAAAGGGAAAAACACAACGAAAATAACACATTATCATTTCCCTCTTTCCCAGCTACTGGAACGCTACGAAACACCGGATCACTTGTGAAACGTGGTCGTGGCAGACGTCGATCCGCGAGTAACCACACTCGTACATGTGTCTTTCCGCCCCGTATCTCCACCTTTCCCTCGCTTTCCGCTCGTTTATCTCCGTCCATTTATCTGCCTATCACTGGCGTCGTACACATGCCTCCGGTGCTACTTTAGCGAGCCTTTCGTCTGCACTTATCGATACAGATCGACTGTAGATAGAAAACTCGGTTTACTAGCCGCGGAACAATAAACCGATTAATTAACGATTCTTACATTACGCTTCGACCTTACGTTTATTAGGGAAATATCGGACAAAGTCCCTTTTTATCCCGATAAAATCGACGATGGATTTCGATCCGCGAAATTAGCGGAACATCATTCAGCCAATTTCTTGACATTTGATTATTCAGAATATTTCCTTTTCCCCGATGTTTCGATGTTTATTATCAGATTCAAAGGTGGATTCGTGGTGGAGCTCGACTATTGCGGAGCGTGCCACGACGTGGCTGCGAGTTTTGTAGGTTAGATGTATTAGATAATGGGGGCCCGGTCTCTAGTCGCGGAACAATGGCTCGAATATAATTGATGATTCTGCTGGACGGACTCGCGTATGAATCATTAGGCGAACACCGTTTGTTCAGCCCCAGTGTTTGGCGACGGCCGCGTGAAAGTGGTGCGCCAACTTCGACGCGAATGTCAACCGCATTGTCTTTCGCGGTGTTAGGCGGTGCCCCTGTGGTAATAATAATTAATATTTCACTCGTCTGTCCCATCTATGAAAGCCTGGGAAAACGTCTGTAGCTCTTCACCGAGAGTCTCGGATTCGAATAAAATTCGCAATTAATTCTTCGCAATCTTAATTGCAATGTAATTGTAAGACAGTGACCTAACATATAGAAGTCAAAGTTTGACCTTCAGAAAGCTAACTAATTTATCTAAAAATTGTATCGAAACGCATTATTTTTTTTCATTGGAGCCTCGAATTCGAATTTCTAACAATAACGATAAAATCCGAAATTAATTCTTCGCAATTGCAATGTAATTGTAAGACAGTGACCTAATATAGAAATCGAAGTTTGGCCATTATACCCTCTAATTTATCTAAAAATTGCATCGAAACGCATTGTTTTTTTTCATTGGAGCCTCGAATTCGAATTTCTAACAATAACGATAAAATCCGAAATGAATGCTTTGAAATCTCAATTGCAATGTAAATTTTAAAACAGCGGTCTAATAATTCTAACAATCCGCCTGAACATGGAAATCAAAGTTCATATTCTCAAAAGGCAATTCACCTGAAAACTGTATTGAACTCGATATAAAACAGCAGCTTCGATGGCAGGTGGAAGAGGGCCAATTAACCAGACTCGTTGCTTTTCTCTCCTCCGATCTAACCAGCTTTCCTCGCAGCTTTCCTCCTTTCCATCCACTGCATCTTGCCTCCTTGCTATTTTCGATCGAAGTGACTGGCATCGACTGCAGGCTTATCGCGTTTATTATCCGATCGACGCGTTAGCCACGTTCGTGCGTGTCAAGATAGGGATGTGCTGGACGAATAAAACTGCTTGTCTACGCGTTACGTTCCCGCCGTCCGTGGTCGTCAGCCTCTCGGTAGCGTTATCGACGTTACCGCAATAAAACTAATAGAGGCTGCAGGCCGACGTGTCTCGCTATCGGCTTGTATCTGTCGACCACCGGCTACAAATGGGAAAGTTTCGCGGCGTGGCACGCGATCCGCGGCATGGCACGACTTATTATTCCGCGGAACGTTCGTGCGCGCCCCTCTGTACGTGTATATTTTCGTACATCCACCGGTGATCCACGTGAATCGTGCACGACATTGTTTAATTCAATTTTATTCCAGTCCAGCCTTGTTATCCGTCCTGGCTTCAAACGTTCAAACGTTCTATTCATGCATTTCGTTGCGCCGTTTTTATCTCGGGTTTCTTGCCAGAGTGTCACCGTTGAAAGAACTAGCTTTCCCCTTTTGAGGGGCGGGGGCAGGGGAAGGTGAATCGAAATTAGGTCGTAAGAATTGAAAGACGTAAGAAGCAGATTGTTGGGAAAATTTCTAACAGCGTAACACAATTCTTAATTGTTCGAAAGATTTTTCTAGGAATCTTCAATGCAACACTATGTATAAAAACGTAGTCGAGAAAAGGGAAATATCGTCAAAGTGATTTTCGAACGATAGCTCTTCGAACAGTGGTCCTTGGAACAGGACATCGATGAGAGGAAACGAGTAATTTGTTCCTCGAAACGAGGAGGCTCGCTATAGAGATTCGCTAACCAGTCGCTAGCTAGTACGCTTCAATCGTTTCACGCGTGTGTGCATCCTTTTATTCGTGTCCAGGCTGTTTTATTGTACGATGTCCGGCGACAGCGTCGTCGACGGCAACGACACGGTTTAAACTTTCCCTCGGATTCGACGAAAGTCGTCGTACACGATGCAACGCGCCGCAGGATTGATGTTTCCGTTGTCTAATGGCCTGTGTTGTCGCTATAATCATACGTCTTCGGCTTCGGCTGTATACTTTCCTTCACCCAGATATAGCCGACTCGTCGGTTTTTACTCGATCGACGTTCTACATAAAATATCGACTATCTTGCTTCGAGCGTCTATCTACTTTGCATCTTTGTGGATCCTCAATCAATTTTGTCAGTATTTTTGACATCACTCAAAATTACACTCGACGTGTTCGTCAAGTTTCTCGAACTTCTCCTTTCGCGAATGCCGCGAGTTCCAAGAAAGATAAAACATCGCGCTCGTTATCAGCGACGTTCCACGGTCTCGTTAATATTTGACGCCTTTAATCGGCCGTTACTTTTTTTTTTTTTTCGCTGTCGTCAGGAAAATACGCACTTAACCGTGTTCCCGGTCGATAAAAAAAGTCTAATCTAGTAATACTTGTTTTTCTGTCCAGACCGCGAAACACTGAGCACTAGTGTTTCGCCTAGCATTTCGCGCGTGTCATACACGCCTGACGAAACCGCGTAGCGTGGTCGCGTTACTTGCGAAAAGAAACTAGCGAAAAATAGCGAATGCAATTAATTGCGTTCAATGGGCCGAAGAATAAAATCCACCGCGTCGATTCGTGACTAGGTGAGCGCCCGTAAATCTCTCGAGCAAATTTTATCCTTGAGGTAATTGCCTACTTTCTTGCCTCCATCTCGCCGTTTAACCACCGACCCTCGTTAATTCCTCGTCTCTTTCGACTGTTTTTTCAATCGGTTTTCTGTCGATTCTCACCGCCGCGACGCGGATTTTTCGCCAACTGTCTGTGTCGTTGACGAACAAACTTCCGCGCGTAATGTAAACGAATTATTCGATTTCGCGGTTTCCGCGTTTCACGATGAAGAGTTTCAGATTCGTGACGGCCATCGTTCCGCTCGAGTTTCGCAACACGACATTTCAATCTAAAGCTTCTCGTCTAGCGCTCTAGACCATAAAGAAAGTTCGCGATCAACGATTGTCGAACTTGCATGCAGATTCTTCATCGCCGATATCTTGATACTCAAATGTATATAATTTCTCACGAGCGCAGAGAAATATAGCCTATCGATAATCTTTTCTAGTAGATTCGAATTCCAAAAAAGGCAAAGATGATGAAAGTGGAAAAGGAAAAGAAAAAAAAGAAAAAAGGTACAAAGGGGGATCGGATTTTTCCAATCCAAGGCGAAAGGAAAAGGAACGTAAAAGAGCGACGGAAACTCGTTTTTCCTTTATCGATGGCCGTCAAGGTGTCTCTCTGCTCCCCCTGCTGTGTATATCTCTTTCTTTCCTCGCCGATGGCTGGCTGGACTCTTGAAGAAGCAGAGAAGGCCGATAATTATTTTCACGCAGCGGCAATGTTCGCGTACGCGGATCGAAAGAGTTGGCGTGCCTCGCGGGACCTCCCACAGTGCCTCAAATACCAATAATTACCGGCAGACGAGTTCGATGTTTGCAGAAACGCCACGGGTCTGCCGGTGATTCTTTCAATGCACCACGCGAAAACCAGCGCCACCGTGTCGACCGAGCTAGCGAGGGGCGCTTTTTATTCTGTCCGATACTCCGGTCGCGTGTGTGCACCGTGATCTCTTTAAGATTTCCCGAGATTCCTCCCTTTTTTAGCGAACGCGAGAAGACGCGTTCTCGTTTCAACGCGCGTAACGAACAGACTTGCACAGACACGTGCTTTAATGAGAACTGTTGTCTAATTGCAACTTGTTTTGTCTAATTAAATATTATCGTGCAGAGCGTATTTCATGCAACAACCTGAGAAACAAAGCAACAAGAAATGGAACTTTGCACAAAGTCAGGTAATTTTCGACGGGACTTCAAGTATCTCCGTTTCTTGCTTGAGCGCAGAAACTGGTAACAGGTTAAACAGATATTAACACGAGTACAATAGTACGTCTAGATAAAGCGTACGTTTAACCTACTTCTTTTATCACATTGACACTACCCCATCTGGGTTGCGTAAGCCAGCATTTCACCGCACCAATTGAAGGTTAATGAGTGCAATCATGAAGAAGGTTCGGTTCACGACGACGATGAGCCAACCATATTACTAAATTTATCTTCTTAATTGCGACACGAGAATCACGGCATCGCTTTCCACATTCGACGAAAAATTCCGAAAAATAAAAATTATTTCCAACGATCCTACATTTCTCTGCTCTGATGGACGAGTCCAACTGTCCAAGTGGCAGACTTTTCACCCCGGGTGATTAACAAAAAGCGGTAACACAAAGGAACGAGAGAGAAAGAGGCACGTTCGACTTTCCGAGAAATTATTACGAGGCGGAAACTAAAAATACCTGGACGAGTAGGAGACGAGCGAATGCGGTCCCTCGGGTCGGAGAACCACGGCGGAGTTGAGAAGAATTCGCGCAAAACAGGCTCGAGGGGTTTCGAACCGGCAGAAGCGCGCCCTCTTCTTTCCTCCCTCGGTGCGAGGAATCCCTGCACCGAGAAGGCAACGAAAACATCCTCCCGTTGCCCGCCTTCTTCGAAGATCTTTCAGGAAGATCACCGCCGGCGCAATGCGTTTCGTTTGTGGCGCGCGCGCGCGTCCGCTCTTGCACCTGACCAACTTTATGGTAAAAAGGGCGCCCCGGCCTACGATATCAACCAGAGATGATTCACAGAGGCCCGTTTCTGCTTCGTGTACGTAGCCATATATTGCACGTACACACGTACGTGCGCCTCTCGGACCGGGAGATTCATAGAGAAATCGGGAGGGGCGAAGAGTAGGTGGCGAAGTTGAAGCATAATGTTGATGGTGGTGTGTAACGAAGAGTGGAAGAAGGAGAGAGAAAGAGAGAGAGAGAAAGGGAGTATCTTTCGCGATGGTGTAAGAATGGGTCAGTCATGGCTGAGCCAGCTTCGGGTACACACACATTATTTCAATGTTGGCAGTAATGCCTGTTATTAAGCGATGATAATGATTGGTATTATCGCGGGTTGGGAGCAGCACTGGTAGCTGCGGATATAAATCATCCTTACTTCCTTCTTGCTGGCAGTGGTCGGGCTTCGCGAGAGCTCACCTCCATGCCAAGAAGCTGTAAATAACCTGGCGAGTTGCAGCGGCCGTTGCTTGGCCGCCAAGAGGTAAAGGAAAAGGCTTCCTTCTAGCGGCGTTTTTGCGTGTCGGTGAATCGGTCTTAGATAGGTCGTAGTTAGGTCTACGACGTTCTCTTCCTACCGTACTACCCCGCATGCACTTTCCCTTCCACTCTCGAGCCGCTCTGCCGTGGTAGCATGTGCTAGTACACACGCCAGCCAGAGACCGCCAGGGCATAGACTTCCGCTCTCGCCTCTTTCCCGGCGTTACGCATCTCGTTAACGCTTCGCGTTAACCACACGCAATCCACCACCGATAGTCGCTTGACTATTCCTTTACCTTGAACCGTGCACTTTGGCGGCGAACGTTTCCAACCGACGCAGCAGAACAGTCTCGCACGCGCGCGTTCTTCGTCAAAGGGGGATGATGATTCACGATTCCCACGGACAGCATGGATCCTATCGACGATGGTATATAACAACCCCCGACGCTTTGGTTTCGTATTGCTTTCCCTCGGTTCGTCGATCTTTTTCTTCTTCCTCCTCCGTTTTCCTTCCTCGTCTTCGTTGTTCGTTCTTCGGGTACGAATCCACCCTCTTTCTCGCTCTATTCTCTTCCATAAATCATCGTTCGGCGCCGACGATCGAATTCACGATACCCACGTCCTTCTCTCTCTCTCTCTCTCTCTTTCTCTTTTTTTTCTTTCTTTCTCTCGATTCCTAGAACCACGCGCAACAACAACGCGGTCTCGAGGAAGGAGTTTCAAAGTTTCATCAAGCCACGTCTGTTGGCGATGGTCCTCCTTCACTTTCTCGGCTCGACCTACGCGTGTGCGTGTTCCCTCCACTCCGGCACCATGTGTCTAGGTTAGTCCATCGCTTGTGCATCGCGAGCCTCGAACAGTCTCTCGTGCACGTAGCTAACGGTAAGGCCAAAGGGGTGGGGGGCAGGGGGGCCACGTCCAGGCACGCCCACGCATATCTCGATCTAATAAATCCAACATTTCGCCGGTAAATCCGAGCCTTCTTTCGTGGCAGTTGCGCACGATCCGCAGAAGAGAGAGAGAGAGAGAGAGAGAGAGAGGATCTAAGAATTCGAGGATCGACACGTTCCCCTTCTCGTTCCTCAGCAAAATGCGAAATTTCTCGAGAGAAACAGTCTGGCAAGAAGATCCACAATTGACTTTGAAACAACTTGACACCTGACACGAACTTTTGTCCCTAATTAAATGGAGAAACTTTGGTGAAAAAGAAAAATTTCACGCGAGAGGAGCGAACTGTTGCGAATCTGTTAGAGAATTGTTCAAAATTGCATAAAACGTATCTCGATAAATTCTTTCGATCGTAGGGATAGCTGGATTACTTTGACAGAATTCTGAAAATTTGAAATTCTCCTCTGAAACCCACCGCGTTCGAATAATTAAATAGACGTTCAATTCCAACTTTCGATACGAAGCCCTATCGCTTTATAAGAAAATTACAGTTCCACGGGGCCTATAGTTAAGTTATAAATTCCATAAAATCCACGTAGAAAAGCGACGAACAAGAGAAAGTGAATTTTCGTGAAGCGTAATTTCCCTTCGAGATTTTCTTTTCCCTCTTCTTCCCGTCTCGCGAACCTCGGACTGTCTTTTATAGTTCTTTCGCAGTGTGGATTTCACGAAACCGTATTACGCCGTATATTTCGAACGAATGAAAAGAAGGCTCGCGAGTTCTGCTATCCGGTAACGAGTCGTCCTAGTTTAAAAACTGGCGATTCGTTACATCGGATCAGTTTGCAAATGTCACCCCTGCGTTCTACGACTATCTGGAGAAGATTTCGAGCGATTAAAAAGAAAAAGAAGGAGAAAACTTCTGGTGAAAACTTTTCAACGATCGAATTATGCGAAACCGTTTCGTGATAGGAACATTTATCTATCGCCATTTATCTATCGCATCGCGTTCAATATTTCCTCGTCGCGTCCGACAGAATCAATAAATATCAATCTCTCAAATAAACTCATCCCTGAAGGGATTAAATAACTACGCACGAACGTAGCTATTACATCGATCCTCTTACGTCGATGCTATAACGTGCAGAATGATTCCGATGGGTTATAGAAATTTTCAATTGAATTACAAGATTCAATGACGGAACCAAGTTCAATGTTAGAACACAGTCACGCCTTCGTATCGCTTATTAGTCTAATCTAGCTTATCGCGCGAATCCAAGGGTGTTAAAACTGGGTTGATAAAAATCTGATATCGAAACACCCGTTCTTCGAACGGCAGACAGCGACAAAACGTCTGGACGAGCGCCACGGAGGCTCTTAAAGTGACACGGTGGTAGGACCAAGCGGGCCAAGAGCCACGAAACGGTTGGATCGCGCGGGGTTACCGAACTCCCAGGGCTCAGCGGGCAAAAACTCGGGAATTTGCAAAAATGAACAATTATAGGAATCCAGAGTAGTCGTCCTGGGCAGCCCCTACCTCCACCGTCCCGTCCTTCTCCACCTTTCCACCATCCCTCTTCCTCTCTCGTGATCCGTTCTACCGCCGCGGCAACCACCTCGAAGCACCACGAAGCAGTGGAGGGAGGACGAATGCGCGGATCGTTTGAAGTGGCAGCGTCCCCGTGCTTTTGCTTTCTCGGTTTCTTACCCGGGTCGCCTTCTTCTTCTTCTGCTGTTGCTGCTGCTGCTGCTGCTGCTTCGCCCCTCTCCCCGCCGCGACAGCCGGAGAGCAACTCTCTCTCGCTGTCGTTCTCTCTCTCGTTCTCTCCTGCAGGGCCAGCCCTTTCGGTATTCGTTTGTTTCATGGCGGCTCCCCCTTCGTCCTTCTTCCTTCTACCTCCCCTTTCCACCCGTCCGTTGATCACAAGCTTCTCGTTTCTTCCTTCTATTGCCGCCAAGGCGACCCTATGTACCGCATAGTTGCGGCATTGCTCCAGCCTGGCCCACGTTTTACAACCCTGTCCCGGTCTCGTGGGGAGGTGCCGACCTCCGTAGCTGTTCACCTACTCTCTATCGTACGAAGACGCTCACTCTTACCTTTGTTACTTGGCGTTTCTACTTATTGCTTTAACTACACAGTCTATCTTCCTACTCTGTAGGAATTCTTTTTTATTTTTCCAGTTTTTTTCGAGATGTTTTCGAAAATAATCGACGATTTAAACTCCTCGAATAAACCGGGAAATGATAAATAATTTAAGCAGAAGGAAAAAGTATCACAAGGAAATTAAGTTTAGTCTGATGAATGAATTACTTTTTCTCGATGGGTTCCCCTGTTGTGCCAACGATAAACATATTACGATTGACGATATACGATGATACGTTCGATTAATTGGCTAAGACGAGATAACCCGGTGGTTATCGATTAATTTATACGAGAAGGGTTGGAAGACAGTGTATTTCGGCAAAGATATCGAAGATTGCAGCTGTCTTCGTTCGATCATTGGCAAGCAGGTGTACTATTACGTAACGCAATGTTACGTGACGTTATATACCTCTACTGTGAGAATTTCCGCGAGGCGAGGCACGACCTTGATTGACAAGCTATGTATATATCGATTCAATTTATCGGTCTAGTTATGCGGTTTTTATCCGACGCAGCAAGAATTAAACGAGCCCGAATGTGTGTGAATGTATTCGATTTTTAGCGATCTGTGATATATAGGTTTACCGATTCACGACTTTAATTGAACGACTTTAATTGAACAAATATAAAAAAAAAACCTGGTATTTACAATGTCCGAAAGGAAAAACAAGCATCAGCAATCAGACGTGACCAGTTTCCCCACATGATGATCTTTTTATTTCATTTTTTTTCCCTTCCTCTTTTTTTTGTGGCTCGTTTATTGCGAATTTCATAGTAAAATTCTGCTCTCTGTTGCGAGCGATTAATTCTTTTTTCGCGTTGTTTCTCTAGTTTCTTGACCATTTAGAGACTTGACTCGTGACCAGAGATCTTCGGCCCGCCGTAGATATTTTTATCATTCTGTCAAACTATCAAAACAATCTCGTTGATTCATCTCGCTCTGAATCTATAATTAATTAATTCATTTATTTTTTTTCATTGATCAAGGAACAAACAAGAAGCTTGCTCGCGTATTCGCGGGTTCAAAGAACGTGTCGTTAGATTCCGAAGGTGATGACAAATGGCGTCGACCGATGAATTCGCCATCGTCCGCCACGGCGATCGATTATTCATTCGGTACATTGTAAAAATCGAGCAGGCAAAGACAGACACGTGGGGCTGCGGGCAGAAGCCGATCGGACGACCGAACGTCCGCTTCATTTTGTATTCAGGCTGCGCATGCGCCAGTTGTCACCGCTGACACATCGTTCGTCAATCCGTTTCTGCACACAAAGCTCACACAGAGAAGAATAAAAAGGACCGAGGCGGCTTGGCTGCATCCCCGAGAACGTCTCAATCGGCATCGATCGCCGATCGATCGATCCGATCCGATCCGCCGCGTTTTCTTCTTACCGAGGACGTGCAGTACCTCGCCAGATCTTTTGCGACGCTACTCCCTCAAATCCTCGTTCGCCCTGTCACGATCCCGTTCGTCACCAGGCGATATCTTCGCGTCAATTTTCGTCGGGAGCAAATATCCAACGAAGAAACATATCATTGCGATGTGTTCACTGAATTCCCACTGCCGCTGGCAATCGTCAGCGATTTTTTGTCAATCCGGCATTGACGGTGATCGCGCTGCACGACACGCCGCGTACGTGTGATCTAGTGGAAATAATTATTGCATTTGACTAGTGATGTCAGCGACGAGGTTGATCTTTAAAATATCATCTATCGAGATATCTCGCGCACGATCGATCGGTGATTTTTGCTCGAGGAGTTTCCTCACGGACTCTGCCTGTCTATATATCACTGTGATTTACGAGGAAGCCGCGACGATTTATTAAACCGCCTCGAGCGTGCGTGATTTTTCCTTCCGTGACGACGCGACAAAGTTTCAACTTGACCTCAGGGGTCAGACATTCAAAATTTCGAGATTTCAAATCCTGGCAACGGGAATTATCCTGAATATCCCACGGCGAGAAGTAACTACTTCCGCGTGCTCTTTTACGCGACAAAAGTGACTTAATACCGCAGACGTCGATACCGATCGTTCTTAAGAAAGTGACAATAAATTTCTCGCACTGTAGCTGACGAGTGTGCAGCCTGTGGCCGTAATTATTACCTGACTGGCCGGTTTGCGCCTCGCAATTACACCGCGCGACTTATTTCGGACGCGGGTTATTATAACTGGTCGAAGTCTGAAAAAAGGAGCGATTTTAATGCGCTGTCAGGAATCAAACCTGAATCGACCGATCCCGACCCCGGTATCCCAGGCAGCTGCTGTTTGTTGCGTTTATTCCCGGCAAAAACACGCGCGTTCATACGCCACCGCTTCTCTCCGTACAATCTCTCTAACTCTCATTTGCTGTTTCATGAAAGATGTAACGCGTTGATGCGCGCCTACTATCTCTCTAAGTAAGAAAGTAGAGGTCGGAGTGGATCGCCTTGGAGCTCGAGAAGCGCCCCGCCCACCGTCTCGTCTTTGCTCCGGGCCCTTCGCGTTTTATACTCTTCCTCCAAAACCGTAGGATCGGTGGGCCCCTACGTCCTTAAGCCCACCTCACGCCGGACGAACGCGAGAAGTCTGAATTTGCCTCCCGTTGTCAGATCGATTTACTCAAGTACTCTTTCTTTCTATTTTTAGGGCGCCTCGTTAAAGGCGAAGGCTTTCGAAACAGTAATCTTTCGTCAAGAATCAATTTCGATTTTCTCACGAATTGACATTTAAAAATTATGAGTTTCAAAGTTCTTTGAAAGGAGCGGGCCACGTGTTTCGCTTCCTTACTTTTGTAAGCAAGCATATGCATAAGCAAGCAAAACTGCAAGTGACTGCCTGTTATTTAAACAATCTTGGAGCAATCTCAATAAAGGGAAAAAGTCAAGGGAAAAACGAAACGAGCAAACAACTTTTCAGTAGCGGTTGAAAATGAAAATTTGCTTAGACTCTCGATGCTACCAGTGTTCGTGACTAGTGTGGAAGTTCGCTCGACGATGATATTGGGTTGCTGGAAACTGGCACGTGTAAGTCAGGCTTAAAGGTTCACAGCCTTACACCCCGGTATCATACCACTCGCGTTTGGGAGCGCGTAAACCACACCACCAACCGACCGCGATCCATTCAATGCAAGATCCCGGTTGTAGCCTCTATCAGATGCCCTTTGTCGATCGATCCTCTTTGTAAATCGGGCCGCGATGGTGCTATCGTGTTACCCCTCAAGAGGTATACGTATTAACCAGGCGGTTATCCCGGAACACGTAGTCCTAATTTGTTCGCGAAACTCGGTAGTTTACACGTTCGCCAACCAATCGTTCGCATCGAATCGTGATTCTTGTATGTGATAAAATTCGAAGGTTTTTCCACGAAATCTCTAATACCGTGCACGCAAATTTAACTACGATTCGCTGCTGTGACTCGGAAAGACCATTGTTCCGTTGCCAATGAAGTTACGACAGCACGGTCGACGCAAATGCAAAAATTCTAATGCCACGTTTGGCTAGCCTTCTAGTCGGGATCGTCATCACGGTTTCACGGATCGTTGATTCCATCACACGAAACACGAAACTGATAATGATCGTGTCCCGGGCGCGGTTTAATTTTAAACGGGATGACGAAGAAGACAAAGCACGAGTCTAGAGATAAAAGAATTTGGAGTTCGAGGGGAACTTGTTTGAGTAAATTCGAAGTTAGTACTCGGATCCAACATTTCAACAATGTTGAAGAAAAGATGTATCCAAGTGGCACTGATACATCAATTATATAATGATTGATTTCAAATACATCGAAATTTATATTTATATCGATGAGTGATTTGAAATCTTTCGAATTCAACTTAACACGACTACTACTCTGGAGCTTCAGATTCCATCCTTCGACGAGGGCTTTATACTCGTTTCGCGAATTCGAATCACCAGCTTCACGAATGCCGATGGACGATGTATATAAAAGACGTGTTACAATCCCGTGATATGTGGTATAATCCCGCCGTCGTCAACGTCATAAAAAAACATCGGTTGAACTTCATCGAACCGGTGACGCTATAGTTACCAGTTCTGTGCGACAGAAACGTCGAAAAAAAGTTCTGCCCCGAGTCACTACGTGTCTTTCGCAGAACACTATAGACCCATAGAACCGACGATGTCAACGATTGAGGATGACATCGACGGTTCGATTCGGATTACATCCAACGAGAAAAAAGCCTAGCACGCGCGGCCGTACAAGTTGTACGCGCGACAAGTTTATCCGGCAATTTAAATGGCAAACTTTCCCTTGCACGACCCATCACCCACCGATACGTCGTCGGCAACGAGCAACAATGTTTAGGATCGATAGGCACGCCTGTTAACGATTCGTTAACTTCGTTTCGTTACGAACCCCTTCTGCGTTGCGACGTGGGCAACGACAGCGAAACGGGGGCCAGATTCTTTGTTATTATTAACTCATGCTCCCACTAGGTCGATACACCCACCCACTACGGAATTAAACGTCGACTTGGTGACTGGTTAGTGGAAACTTACACGCGAGTGACACCGATCTGACGAGCCCTTTCGAGGAATGAGATCGAACATTCCTGAATAGTCCCTCCCCCCCTGCCCCCTCTCCCGCCCCTCTGCCGTCGTTGTTCGACCAACTTTTTACTCGGCAACTTTTCACCACCAGGCTCACACACACACACACGTGATGAATTTATTTACCATGCCAGTTTGCTTCCTTCTTCTTCTTCTTCTTCTTCTTTTTTTTTCGTATGTGTACCTACGCCACGATTCTTCGATCGATCTTCCTCCTTATCGAACTGGTGCGCGGCGGTTCATAGGAAACGTCGACACACTTATGCCTGACTTTGGAGTTTCCTTCAACGGTGCCTTCGGTTTTTCTATAGACGGGCAAAGGAATCTGATTTTCCGCGCAATTATTTGCCCGAGCGTGCTATCTTTAACGCGATCAGACGCAAGTTTCGTGCTATTCTGGAATATCGCGCCAGTCTGTTTCGTTAACCACGCACGGTTTAACTGGTACGCAATGCAATAACTACGAGAAGGAGGAGGGAAGGTGGGCAGCAGAAAGAGAAAGAAAGAGGGGAAGAGAGGTAGAANAAAAAAAAAAAAAAAAAAAAAAAAAAAAAAGGAAGAAAAAAGGCATTATAGCATTATGCGAACGAACGGAGCCCTAGTGACGCATTTACACGGCTGTTATTATCCCCCTCCCCTGGTCTCCCTCCCTCTTCTATCACCCTCGACTAGGTAGGAAACATAGATACCTACGATACCTGCTTATATGTTCCGTCAGAATTTCAGCCAGTTCGGGAAAACTCGACAAACGTCGATCGTCCGTGCATGCACGTGTCTAAATGCATTAATAAAAATCGCGGACGAATTTGAATCGCTCGACTCGATGTTTGTTTTGGCGCTTTAATTTGTCATTAGCAGTTCTAAAGATTCGATTAACCTCTTGACATCGACTCGAACGATGAACGACGTCAATCCATTGCACGTGCTACGTCTCGTTCGTAGCATTGCATCGCAGACTATTTTACGATTTATGAATGCAAAGCAGTTGATTCGTTGATCTTAGATCGCGCGATGTGGATTCTCGTCTCGACGATAATCAAAATAACATTTCTGTAATTGTACAAAAATCGTACAACGAAGGAACAGATGTTGTTCCCTTTCCCTTCATCGAATGATTCAAGAGGATCTCCACTGATGGTTGCTCGACGGTGACAAGTTGCTCGTTAACGATCAGAATTCGATCGAAATACACGTCGCTCATTTCACCCGCGCTCGTTATCAGAATTCGGAGCGTTTCGCTTCGACGTTCCCGTTTCCATCTCCCGTTGATTCGCAGCTGATTGCCAGCCCCGTTGAAAAACCCTTCAGCGACGTGCAGTGTGTGGCCGTCGTCCGATACCGATGACGGATTAGTTTGTTACGGCTTTCGGCTTAACGGAGGGCGCAGGTAGGCCGTGCCGATACGCGTGATTATTTATTGTGCGGACAGATTGGATCATTCAGAACACGCCGACGGGGGTCCCTAGTCTGTATGAACGGGGATCGACCCGCCGCGGGAATATAACTCGATCCAACCGGCGATACGCCGGCGCGATATAACCTCCAATTTTGTGTCAGCGACGATCTGCACGCGGTCAACGAAACCGATGATGACTGGTGAAATAATTTCTGATTATTACACCGCCTTTACGCGATTTCCACTTCCTGCCGAATTCCGTGAGCCTTGGTCGATGGTGGCCAATAGTGTAGAAGAAGAAGAAGAAGAATTCTAGAGTCGCAAAGTAAATACGTCGTAAACGTATGATAATTGGATTTTGGAAATGATGTTTGAGATTTAATCGTCTGCGTTACATTTGTGCAGATGAATTCTCGGAAAACTAGATTAAAGATCAAATGGCTGAAAAAGAACATCATTAACATAACGATGAGATTAATCTTTAATGACAGAATATGGCAATTGACGTTCTACGTGAAATAATCACTTTATAACATGTAAATAGGATGCATAAGTACTTCAATGATATTCAATTTGCATAGCGTATTATTTCTACATAAATAATGTAGAAATAATAAACAACGTGTGATTCGATGCATTCGCAAGTTTTCAAATCGCTGCTGACAGTAGAAACACCTTGTCCTGCTCGGACCTATGCTAATACTAAATTATTCATTTAAACAGCTACCATTTCTTATAACTGGTGAAAAAAAAAGAAAAAGAAAGAAGGAACGTAGCCTGTCTGGTCTATAATATTCCAGAGTTATTTTTGCAAGAGCGAAAAGAACAAGTGGACGAGAAGATTCCCAAGTTTGATTCGAAATTGGAAACACTGATGTTACGATAGTAGGAAAAATTTGACACATGTATGACAAACAACTGATCGGTAAAGGATACCCGTAAAAAAAGTGACATGGTAATAAAAAGCTTTCGTGAAATGTATTCAGACTTTTATACCGGGAACGTAATTAGTAATCAGTTTGCGTGGCAAACGTATGGTTAATGCTCGCATTCACAATCGTTGCATACTGGTACACGCGTAAACTGGTTTGCCGTTGTCTTTTATTCGAAAAACAAAGTAATTATACGTAGATAAAACATCGTGGCCGCTGGTCAAACAGAATGTGTTAAAAACGTACAAACGTACGGCGTGCGGCCTTATCAATGGCCAGAGAAATTATAACTTCCAGCCATTGCTCTATTGGTTTTATATCGCGTTATTGCTCACGCAGCGACCGCCATTAGACTAATTGCGTTTAATTGTCCAGCTCCCGTTTCGATTGTTCGAGGAATGATACAACATGGCCTGTTAATGGAATAGATAACTTTCGTGCGACGTGAATTTTGTCAAAAGCCAAAAGTTGTCTTTAGTTTTTACTCGAGCGATCGAGTTTTGTACTTACGTTTTCTACGAAGTAAAAGTTAGATTTCTCTCAAATAAAAAAAAAAAAAAAAAAAAAAAAAAAAAAAATNACGATCGATATTTCACGCGTAGTTTCGATCAAACAAATTTGGATACGTCCATTTTTTTAAATCGAGGACACAGTAAAAAAAGAAACTGACTGTTTAAAAATAACTAATAGTTAACATTCAGAATTCATACATATTTCAGGTAGGAAATTTTACGGAAATAAATTTGGCTCCCAATTTAGCTCGGCGTAACGATACGACCCGCCGTTTCCCAAGGAAGCGCGTGAGTCAGATGCAACGGAACTTCACCGTTTTTACATTCGCATTACCATAACCTTTCGAAACCTTCCGAAAGTTTTATCGCCCATACCTCCCGCTATTGTATAACTAGGTTGTAACTACAGTTAGCAGAACTGCGCTGAAACGGCGCGCCGCTATCGACTGGTATTATCAAGTCAAGGACTACATTTTTGCATGCACCAATTACGGTATCCATGTCTGACATACATCACTCAGTGACGAATATTGAGAGCTACACACACACATGTACCTATATAGAAACGTATAGACCGTGCAACGAAGTTCAAAACTACGTACGTAGTTCGCTTCAAAATCCACAGTAGAATTAGAACTGTCCATAATCAGACATAGTCTCCAACGTGAACCACTTTTGCGTAAGTCTGCTCTTGATATTCAAAGATCTCCTAGTTCTTTTGCAGTCAATCTTTGCAAGTTGATCTCAATGCATATTCTTTAAAAGAATAATTTAAATATCGTACGCCGTATTGTTCGTAGTTCGAAGCAGGGGCAAGCGTTTTAGTCGACAACAAGTCTTACCACAAGACTGTTTCAACAAAAATTACGTTCGAAACTGATTTATTTAGATAAAAAGTTCATATAAACTACGAAGGAGTCCCGTCAGCTCGTGCGATTTCAACGCGATTCCAATCGTGCCGGGACAATCCATCAGCAACATAGTGGCGAACAGCTGGCCCGGGGATCCGGGGCGAGCGAGCGAGCGAGAGACAGAGAAAGAGAGAGAGAGAGAGAGAGGGAGAGGGAGAGGGAGAGAACGTTCTTGGAGATCGCAGCTCGAATCGGTGGGAGCGTTTTCATTTAGACGTAGATTATTCCTAGATGCCTCTCTCATAAATATTAAACAGGCATCGCGCGCGCGAGCACGCTCTCGGATTCACGCAGGCGAAACGTTCTTCAGTACTTTTTACCCTGGAAACCTTGTCCCGGCTGCTGTGCTCGCCGCCGCCTGTACCCCTTCGCTGTTCCGTCTTCCCTCTGTGTTCCTCACGCCCCTTCGTCCTACGGCGACGACGATCTGTCGCTCATTGAGTATGCATCGGCGATATCGACAGGCGAGGGCTGTTACCAGAGCGCCTCGCCGTTTCGCCCTGGGCGACGCTCGGAAGCCGTTGCTGGCCCCGGCAACATTCAACCACGCCGCAGCAACGAGGTCATCCTCTATCGTTGCTTCCTCTCTTTGTTTCTCCCTCGGCGGCATGGTTCGCGCGCGACCACCGGCTGACAGGAGTAATTTTTGCACTCGCGCGGGGCGGCCATTCGACGCGCCCGCGTAAAACCACTCGCACACAAACAGAGACGCGCAGCAACGGTGCACGCGCGTTCCTACGTACGTACGTTCGTTGAAGGATGCTGGATCATGCTGGAGGGAAAGAGATAACCGCAGCTTGCCACCGTGCCGTTCCAGTGGCCATCGGCGTTATGCCCGTTTCGCACACGCCGCTGCCTCTCTTCTTCTTATTCTTCTTCTTCTTCGTATATTCTTTTATTGTACCTGTTCTCCTTTTTCTTGTTGTTGTTGTTCTTCTTCTTCTTCGTCGTCGTCCTCTCCTACCCCGTGGGACGTGTACTTATTATATAGGTATTCCGTCGCGAGGCGGTGCCGACTCGTCACGCGCGTTTGCATACATTTCGAGCCGCGGCCCGGTACGCTTTTTTGCCCGGGATTCTCGCTGCCGTTCGTGCAGCTATGGATGTCCCGCCGTGTATCCGTGCGGCTAGACTGATTACGATAATCGATGTCCGAAGCGGTCTTTCCTCGAGAGAACGAGCAGACACTTTATTTACGATAAGCAAGACCATTTCGTAAGTGGTAGACAGTTGCACGTCGAACGACGTGCCTCCAGTGATTCTCCCTGTTTTCCGAGCAAAGAACTCGTCTTCCAAGCAGCTCGCCGAGTTTCCCCGCGTGCAAGAACCAATGATCCCTCCTCGCGCCGAAGAATCTACACCTGCGTCGCGCTATGACAACCGAGGATACCGAGGTTGCAGGTTCGCGCAAAAAACGCGGACATAACTCGCCAGCCGAGATATCTCGCGAACAAAAGGCGAGCAACCCCGTTGTTTCGCAGCCGCCCTTAGATGCCTGCCGTGTTCTTCTTCTTCTTCGTATGCCGCGCACACGTCACCCTAGCTGTAAATATCAATAAACAGAGCGGAACGGGCAGTGGGCAAATGCCAGGAACCCGACTGCGACAACGAAATAAACCACGCCGGGATGAGCGTTTTAGCGCTGGCTCCTTTGTCGGGCGCCATCTCCTGCGCGCAAGCACGCTCCGCTTTTTCACCGAGCAATTAGAAAGAGATTTATTTGCCCCGACACGCCAGCCACACGCTCGCCGACTGGAGGACTGGCCGCGAGGAGGAGCCAAGTTCACGACCAAGTTCGATTAGTTGCGTGACTAGTTTTCGGCTAGATACCGCACCCATTTTACACAGCGAACATCACCCATGTGCACGTGTTGTTTGTTCGAATTTCGCGTATACTCGGTACTTTCGTGACCGCGGACGAACACGGCGTGGAACCGCGAGTTTTCCAGCGGAGCGGTCCCCTTGCCTTACGAAACGTGAAACAACCGCCGGCCGCGAATAGCGTATTTCTTTCGAGGTTAGACCGAGCCCGCTGTTGCGGTTTTAATGAACTCGTTTTGACGTGACGACGCCTCCTCGTGTCCCCCTTTTCTTTCTGCTCTCCCCATCTTTCTCCCCGTCGTTCTAGCCGTCTCTCGTCCCTCGCCCTCCGCCGCTGGCCTCCGGGCTCCGTGCTTCACGCAGCCGACTTAGTTAATTAAAGTAACCGTACGGTTTTTGATTGACGCCCAAGGCGTAAAAAGTCATGGACTCCGCGCGCACATACCCGCGGCACCTAACACGCTCGCTTGCGTGGATTACGCAATGGCCGATCGCCAAGGGTTGACACAGAAGCATCTTCTCCGGTGATTGATAAGAATTTACAGCCTGTTTCGTTAATTTTTCCACAGCTGCGACTACGGTACGCAACAAGCATCGCACGTGCGAGGAAAACAAAATATTCCGTAAAAGTGGAAAATAATTCTGGAATTATTCTTTGGAGGTGGGATTCAAAAAGGAAAGAATGAAACATCTCGTAAAACTCTGACACGATCGAGGTTCGAAATGATATTTGTAGGAAAGTTGCAGCGATTGCACCATGTTAGAAAATCTATTTACATAGAAGGTCTTCCGACTCTCGATTTTCCAGAAAGGGAAACAGCCATATGAAACGTTACCTGGTAAAAACGCCACTTCCTGAATTTTTTTCTTCTTTGAAACGCGCAGGGTTAACGCGCGCCGTTTGCCTAGCTGTTGCTGGCAAAACACACGAAACGCAGTTGCCCGCAGTTCCACGGCGTCGGTAGTCGTCCCTCTCGCTCTTTGCGTTCACCTAGCCGAGCCGAGCCGAGCCGAGCTTACGTAAGATTGTGGCAGCGCGTCACGTGCACGCGGCGCACGTAGACAGATCGCGCCAAGACACAAAAAAATACCGCATGTGCAATCCTAACAGCGGTACAGGCGCATTAGTATCCGCCGCACAGGCCGAACTCGACGTTCCGCGCGGCGCGTGTAGGTCGAGAGACAGGCAAAAGAAACGATAAGTTACGAAACCAACAGTTCCTCTTCTTCTTTTTCTCTCATTTTTATCATCCTCGTTTTTTTTCTTTCGTTCTCGTTTTCCTCCTCGTCTACGTCGGTTTGTAATCCGGTAGCGCGACCGTAGCGCTGCCGCGGTATTATGCAGATGTATTATTGCTCCGTAGCGTGGCCGAACACGAGTCGAAAGCCGCGCGGCACTATCTATCCTTCCTTCATCATCGATATATCCGTTCGGTTGCTGTCGGACCAACGTCGATAATGCCCTCTCCTCTCGCTTCTCGGCGTCTGCATGCGCCTTGTCCCTCTCGCGAAATATATATGCCGTGTATACGCCGAGCCGAACAAGCGTGTATCATTACGCTCGGTGCGTACTCGCAGAAATTCATATTGAGCTCTGTAATTATCGGATGTTTGACGGACGGAAGGACAGCGGCAACAGAGACAGTGAAAATTGCTGGTCTCTGAACGAGCGCAACAGTACACACCGACGTCTCGGTCCACGTTAAATAGTACATCAACCTCGTGCAAGCACGAGATAGCCTCTCCTCTCTCCTCCGTTTTTCTCTCTACTTCTCTCCACCCCTCGCCCCGTATTTTTTCCTTCGTTTTTCTCCGCCGATCTCTCTTCTTCGATCTCTTTCGCCGATCGCTACTGACAACCCGCGAAACGAGTTCCACCTGACCTCACCGTCGCGCTCGTTGGATTTTTTGTTGCAGGTGAAAATCTGGTTCCAGAATAGAAGAAGTAAATACAAGAAGATGATGAAGGCGGCACAGCAGGGCGGCGCTGGCGGTGGAGGGCAACACGGCAGCCTCTTAGCCGGCGGAACTGCTTTACCCGGAGGACCGTCTCCTCAACCTGGTCAACCAGGAAGTCTCATGCAAGGAGGTATGTGCTCGTACATGACGAAAAAAGAAACGTTTCCACTCGCGACCATTTTCGAAAATATCCGCGTGAACGCTGATATCGCAAAGTGTTCCCGGTTAATTAGTACGTCGACTAAACAGAGTTTCTTTGAGAATTAAAGCTTGGAATTCGAAAAGGAAATTCCGCGTTATTCACGAGTCGAAAGGTATGAATCAATTGGAGATCCCGATGTATCGAAAACCGGTCTCGGTATCCATCGATGAAACGATTCTTAAAAAGCCCCATCGATTCTTGAATTTTTAACTCGAGTCCAGAAACGAACGTCTCCCTATTCAATCAATACCGATCCTGAATCTTCATTAACGAACCAATCTCTTTCCCCATCTTGAGAATTTCAATTCAAAACTCAATTCAATTTCCAAATGGATCCAAAAATCCAACTCTCCTTTCTCTCGCCGAACCTCGTCCCACCCGAGAAAATATTTCCACCCGATTCGATAAATCAATCCGCCCGCCATCCCCGAGCCGCGTCATGGATCATCCCCGTAACGCGTTAACGGAACGCTCCACCCCCTGAGTTCTGTTCGGCTCAAGATAAGTCTATATATCTAGAGGATCGATCTCGAGCGTTCTCCGTTACCGTTTCAGGAGGCGGAAGTTCCGTGTCGGGCAGCCCGACGACGGGCTACCTCGGCGGTATGGGAGGCGGCGCAGGGGGTCACACCCCCGGCAGTTCAAGCCCCGGAAGCGAGATGTCGCCTCAGCACAACGAGAGTCCACCCGCACCCTCTTGGCCAGGCGAGATGAAGCACCATCCGCATCCCCACGCGCCACCACACACCCACCATCACCCCCATACGCCTGGCCACCATCCACCGCCGCCGCCGCCGCCGCCGCACCACGCGGGTTACATGCCACAGTACTCGTGGTACCAAGCGGATCCTAATCCCGGACTACTCACGTAAGTACCACGTCTGTCATTCCTTCGTTCGCTTTGTTCGACTAATCGACCAAACGACACACAGTGTTCGTCGTTCACGGACGATAGACGTATAGTCCGTGATGATTGAAAGACGAATGAAAATCGAATGGAATTTTGTTGCAAGATACGTCGTCTCGCGTATACGGTTGTAACCATTTGGAACGAGTGATTTGAAAAAATAGAATAGAAGCAGTACTAAAACAGTTTAAACAGTTTATCTCTATTGTCTCTAATGATGCTAGATATCCGAATGTTTTATTCATTGACGCAAGATTCAACGATTAAACTCGCGATCCCTGGTCTGCCGATAGTCCCGTGTTTATCAGCAGCGAAGAACGTCGTTCCGCTTCTACTTTTACGCAGGGCGGGCACGAACGGCTGGATTCTAATGGCTCGTTCGTCTGTCGTATTTTTTCAGGGTGTGGCCGGCGGTTTAACGAAGATGTCCTTCGAGCTGTGTTCAGGATGAACCGCTTCTTCGTAGCGCCGCGGACGTGCCAGCGCCCCTGCCCCAAAGTGTGAATACGTATAGCACCTGTCGCGATGGAATTCGCGTTCGATGTTAATAAATTCTATTCCTTAACGAGAGCCGCGTGTTCACCGGACCGGTTTCGCGCTCGACCCTTAACGACGCACGGGTCGTCCGGTCGTTCTGACAAAAATCCAATCGATCGTGCGATTCGATTCGTAGGGAATTGATCGCGACGATTGTATCGTAGATCGTCCGAACGAGATTTTCGCTGAAATGTTTCGCGATAGAAAATCGAGATCATTTCAATCGAGACGATTACGCGCCGCGAGTTTCAACGTTCGCGTCGATGGAATCGGTACGGAAAACGTCCGTCGACGAGAACGAACCCGATCTCGTTTTACCTGAAACGATCAACGTGATGAGGGAGGGGGGAGGGGGAGGGGAAATGACGGCCCAAAGATCGCACGACAGATGTCGAACGGCGACATAAGAANAAATCAGAATTCATCGATCGGCCAGAAGAAAAGAAGGAAACACAGATGGTGATACAGACGCACACGAGATGCCACGTACGGAGCGTATCGTGCAGAAATAACAATGGCCGAAAGGCAAATTGCGTCTGCGTGGCTGGCACGAAAAGCCAAGCAGCAACCTTGAAAGACCTCGCGAGTTCCTTCGGTAACGTGGGACAAAGGAGAGAGAGAGAGAGAGAGAGAGAGAGAGAGAGAGAGAGTAAAAGAAGTACGAACGACGTACGTACCAGCAGAGTGCACGCTAGAATTTTTCCCTTTGCATTCCTTCTTTCGTTTCTTCCGCCGATGCCTCAGCCCGTCTCCTTTGTCCAACCGAATGAAAAATGGTCACGAAATTTCCTGCACACTCGTCCGGCGTTACTTGAGCACGGCGTGCAGCCAGCCAGCATGGAAAACTCGATCAATGATGCGTTGAGTAACGGAGAGCCGCGTCCTTGTTAGATTCTTGAGAAAAATCCGCTCGTTTTCTCGGGAAAACCGTCTCCCGTGATTTCATCTTTTACGCAACTACCATCCTCTCCATTTTTTTTTTTCCACGAGCCTTCCTCTCGATACACAGGCTACACGCCGTGGTTGCCATTTTGTACACTGGCGTTTATCCGCTCTTTTATTATAATCGAGTTTTATTAGTGTATCAGGCAGGGACTAGAAAGGACAAATCAGCTGACAATGATGGATTAGAATTCCAAGACGTAATGAAGTAATTACGCCAACTCCGCGTGCTTTGCCGATGTCGTAAATTATCGACTGATTGATATTTTCGACGTGTTTACGGACGTTTTTATTCGCATTTTTCCTTTTTTTTGCACTTTTCATGTTGAAGGACAAAGTCAGTTAGTTAGTTAGTTTATCGCCGATACCAGTCCAGATTGCTTTCAATAATGCCAACGATTGTTTCCTCCGCACCGTTTCACCTCTCCAATCGAGACGCGGCTCGCCTGTCGCTCGCTACTTATTCGATCACCCAGTATTATCGCGTGGTGTGACCATCAATTGCGTGGGTTTGCGTCTTTACAGGCCGCTTCCGACCTTCGTAACAATTAGCCGCAATTAAAGTCGCCACGGCAAAGGCCGTACACTGCTTGTCTTAATTTCTGAATGAACTTCCTGACGTCCACGGTGTACAAGCGTGGATCGGATCGATACGTTGGCCGAAACTTTGAACGACGAAGCGAAAGGGTGGCATTGAGTAATCCTTTTCACGTTATATCGCGACGCAGCCTTAAATGCCACGAGATTCTACACGTGCTCCAGAGGAGGTGGGAACTTCCGTCGTTCTCACCTAACTAGAATTTCTTGTTGTTTCAAACTGCTTCGGCAACTTCGTCGAGTTTCCCCTTTTCTACCATCGCGCGACGCGAGACAAACGTGGAATTTTTAACTTTAATTTTTAACCGTGCCGTAGCTTCTGCTGTTATTTGCCTTTGCGAAGCTAAAACACACGGCAATTAGAGATCTCGCGCGTTTTCCGCGAAGATTCCGACTTGCGCGCCAAGTGAGATAAACTTTCAAGGGAATAAACTCTGAAGGGAATGTTGAATGTTTCTAAATTTCGCTAACGAGAAACAGACAGTCCTCTCTCATTGATAAAGGGAAGATCTGAGGATGTAGGAGCTCGAGTATCTTGCAACGTTTAATGACACGAGAATTTTTGAAACCGCACTCTCCACGAGATCGTGGAAACTCTACTTAAAAAAAAAAAATCGTCACAGACTACTTCTCCAATTTAATACCGAATATGTTGAAATTGCAGCTCGACGGAGAAGGTACCTCAAGATCACGCCTGGTGCACCCTGCAGCGCAAACTTTCGAGCATCCCCTCTCTGGCGCGGCAGGAGTTCGTCGGGCCACACTCTTCCTCGTGCAATGGATATGCACAGGGTAATCCCTTTTCATTGGGACCGGTAAACATCGGCTATTGAGAGGGAAAGAGAGAAGGGCACATCCGCCCTCCGTAAATCCCTGGGCACGTTTAACGCGATCATTTCGAAAATCGGATTTAGCTGTATTGTCCCCACTAAAGGGATGACACCGATCTTACCCTCCACGGGTAAGCTACTTTCGTTTGTCGATGCATACCGCAACACGCCGCGACAACATACTTCTGCAACGTCGATCAACATATGCCTCCGGGTTTCGATGGGCCCGTCGTTCCTTCGCAGCGTGATTTCGTCAAAAGAAGAGGAAGAAAAAAAAAAAGAGAACTGAATTAATTCGATAGTTAAAATTTAGCCATTTCCTTTTTTTTTAAAAAATTTCAAACAAGTATCAACTTTGTTAAAACTTTGTTTTATTGCAGCAAACTGTAAAAATAAAAAGAAAGATAAGAGGACCATAATTTATAATTTTTGAATCAATCCGTACAACACGTGATTCTTAATAATCTTTGAAAATAAGAAGGAATAGTAAAGTAAAATCATTGTGACAAAGCAGATAACAATTTTATTTTTAATCTGCTCACGCGTACCTCACTAGCACCTTCGATACTACTGGAAATGTTATTCCTTCTCGCAGCAGTATCACGTAATTAAACATTATTGCGGCAGATAATCGCTCGAGATAATCTCGCGAGAAAAAGCATCCCCTTCTCCGGCCAATTTAATCGCCGATCTCTCACCGATACTCCGACTTCACGTCACAGTAAAATGCAAACAGTGTGCCTTTCGATAGATCGTCTCGACGATATCGAGACGTAAAGCGCAGAGAAGAGAATTGACGGTGTTTTCCACAGACGCACCGTACGTATGCACAGGGATAGGAAAAGAGGCGAGAGCACTTTCGAAAATCTCGTGACTCGTCTCTTCCCTGTCACGGTAAATAGGTGAAAAGGAGAAGCTTCATAGAGAGAGAGAGAGAGAGAGAGAGAGAGAAAGGACGAAGAGAGACAGCTATCGGTGGCTCGTAAAAGGGAAACGGAATCGAGGGTGAGCCGGAGCGTGGCCATTTTGTCTGTTTAGTTCCACACGGAGACACTCGATGTATGGACTCCGCGGTGCGTATAATCGCTAATGCTCAAACCCCCTTATCCATCCATAAGGGAGGGTTAAAGCCGAACCCCCGCTAATCTCATAGGTAGCCCTCGCTCTTTCCACGGCACCGTGAATGAACCCCGTGAGATTTTGGAGACACCGCTGGTCCCCCGTTCTCGTACCACGTCGAGATTATGAATATACGGTAATTAATTTGCGTCTTGCTGCGGGTGTCAACCCTCATTTCAAAGGGGTTGGATGGCACTGTCGAGAGATCTCGCGGTGTAATTTCGCGGGTTGTTGAGTAACTTAGCTTAACAGGCGAAGAATTTTGGACGTTTCAACTGTAAAAGTTTCCACTGTAAAAGAGCTAAAGAAATATACATGATAAAAAAAAAAAAGAGTGTGTTGATTTTTACTTGATCAAGATTAGCGTAGGCTGCGGATGTTTGTGCAATTATGGACAATTTAGAGTTTCAATATTGCAGACTCGCTGTATTACATTTGTTAGAAATCCAGTGAGAGCTTTCGATTCTTTTCGATTCGAAAGTTCTAGGGAAGTGCTGAGCGGTCAAACACTTTGTTTACCATCCTTCCCACTCCGTGGCTAGTATCTTCGTTTTATTACCATATTTTCTCAAACATCTGCTAGGGATTTCCCATGTTTATTAGGGACCATTTAGTTCGCCGTTACTCGGTCCCTAATAAATCATGGAAAGCTGTTTGTCTTCGAACAATCTCGAAATCGCTTCGTTACTGAAATATCATAACAGATGGGAAAGACCTTTGCTTATAAGAATTTGCAGAATAAAATCCTGCAGCCTGGTAAAATTTGTCCCAAGTTATTCATTAATAAAACTATATAAGAACCGAGGAATTGTCAATCATTCGTCATTCTGTTTACCACTTTCCTACCCTGTCAAAAACGATGTTCCCGATCAGCGATTTCGAATCAGCGTCATCGAAGCTTTCGGTCCCCCGTTGTTGAGCCATTCTCTTCCCTTCTCTGCCCTTCCATTCCTCGCAACGGATCGTTACAGCCTTTTTGCGGGCTTTTTGCGGCCTTTTGTAAGAAACACACTGGCCGAAAATTCCACTTGGTCCATGTCACAGACTTCACGGTCCATTGGATCGTGAGCTAGATACTCCTTGTCGTTCGCAGGGCTGCGAACCCGAAGAATGGACCGAATTGGCCTTTTCCATTTTTGCGCAGGCCTGTAATACCCATTTGCCAATCGAGAAGTTTTCGTATTAAGCTGGTTCTGGTTCTATGGAAGAGAAACACGGCGTGGATATCGAGACCAGATGGATCGTCCGTTCTACATGGCAAATAAAATGCGTTCGTCAACGAAGAGGTACGTCGTTGCTATTTTTCAAACTAACAAGTGAACAAGATAGCATTAAGTCAAATCAAAATCTTACGTTTCTCTACATTAAATTAAATACTTCATCAAAATATCCTAGATTCAATAGAACGTCGAACTTGGTTTTATTTTATTTAGACTGTGCGAAAAACCGTGTCGAAATTCAACAATTCCTGGAAATAAAATTCCCACGATAACTTTTATATGAAATGTTAAAAATTGTAAATAGGGTGAAGCGTCATTAGTTGTAGTCTACGCGTGCCAAATTTTGAACTGTCACCGAGGAAACGATTTTCAAGACGCGTCAACCAAACAGAACGAACGCCTCAGAGATTTGCGAAGTACGAGATGTTCGAACGCGCCGGGCGAGTTTTCCATCTTCCGAGCCAAAAAGACCTGAAGGCGAAGTCCCTCGGTCGATCCGTTTAGCCATCAGAGGAGTAGTAGGTATTCGTCTCTGGTCGCCGTCGGCCTCTGATTGTCCTTTATTGGGTTAAATTGAACTTCCTTCTCGTGATACGCGGCTCGCATCAACTCACTCGCTCTGAGTAGTTGCTTAGCTCTTAAACATCTGTGTAGGTACGGGGTGTTCTTCAAGTATCTCGATTTATCTTCTGCCTGCCGGAACGACACACCGTTCATCCTAAAGCAGTGACGAAAGTAAAAATTCCTCGTCGCGGCCGGACGTCAATTCTCCACCATCCCGATGACAAATGAAACAACCAGACACGCGACTACGAAACATCGTTTCGTTAATTTTCCATGCTTGCGCCGATGAAACCCCGAGGAATCACTGCTGTTGTTCCTTTCTTCGGAAATAGGTACCTGTCGCGTGACTTTCTCCTGAAAGATACATTTTGTCGCGATGATTTTCTGCCTTTCTTCCTCTATTCTTTCAAGGTTAAAACGTAGCACGGTCGAAGACGGTTGAACTTTGACGGATTGCAGAACACCCTGTAGATTGGCGAGCGGTCGAGTCATGCGAGCTTAAGAGTTAAGAGTTTGGGTTTGCGCTGCGCAACAATTCGCGAGGGGGCGAACCCGCGGACTCAGGAATTCAGAGCGGGTAAATACGGTGGGCGTCTTGTTCTTACGTGCGGAGAACGCGAATCCCGCGACCTGTGAACCATTCTTAATATCATATATCGCGTCAAAGGCGTCGCTTTGACCAGCTTGCCTGTGTCAAGCGAGACTCGGACCGACGAGACGTTTAACGACGTTAACAACGTCATTCGGCGTTTTACCGAAACAGGCCTCGCTAAACTGGCACTCGTTCGTCTCTTACTCCGGTCCCGCGATTATTATTACACCCTCGAATCGAAACTGGACGATCAAACAGCGCGATATTTGCGTCCATTTGCGACCACGCAAATATTGATTCTACCGTCCTCCTTAGAATCCTCAATTCCGTCAAGTCGGTAAATGCGGGACTCGATAAAGTTTCCTGTTTAACCTCTTACGTACTCGGATAGTTTCTCGCTCGTGGTAAATAAACGTGAAAGTTCGGTCATCGATCGTTCGGAAAAGGTAGGGAAATCGTTGGCCGGGATGGTTGAGAATCCCTGCTTGAGGGAATCGTACTGATAAGAATGAATTATGCAGATGAATGTTGCGGCGATGTCGCCGATGTATCAAACCGCCTCAACTAGCTCATTCTCCTTCGTTATCTATTCGTTGACGAGCCCGACGTGCGCGACGTGATCGTGGACCAGAAATCCGGACTGTTCCCATGTTCCACTTATAGCATTTGGTCCAATCGCACGCGTCTGACTTTAGACGATGTCTGATAGCCCTAGAATCAACACCAGGCTCGATCCAGCCTGACGCAAACATCCCTATCAGCCCTCCAATTCGCTGCGAATGAAAATCGCGTGGCTGACCATTTCTAAATCAAACGTGATCTACGCGTCTACGCGGCTTTACGTCCCCGGTTAAATTTGAATTTGAGCTCACAATGGATCTCGACAGGAGGATTACGACTCTCTCGATATCTGTATACTCAGGATGTTTGTTCAGAAAGAATTGCAATGGCAGTTATTATGCAGAGTACGAGGACGTGCTCGTGACGTACATGGCCAAAAAATGGAATCTGGCGCTCCATAGTGTCCGAAAAGGCGCCTTGAGTCCGGCAAGGTAGCTGTTAATGATCTTCAAACAAGCCTCGCGTCAATTTCCAGCAGGCAATTCGGTCAAGACTGGACTAACAGGTGGAGTAAAGGTAACTGAACGAGGCTCGATGTGTAGCCTGAAACGAGCTCGCGGTTGTTGGAAGCTTCTAGAAGCACGAGATCCGTGCACGAGCAATGAAAAAGGTAAAAAGGTAAAAAGAAGAGGGGGGGGGAGACCGAGCGAAGGTGACGATAGATCATTAGGCAGTTGACTCGGTTTAAGTAACGGTGGCTAATTACCCAGGCGAGAGTTAATAACCTAGCGAAAGGAAGAAGCCGAGGGAGGTCACGAGGCTGACACGTCGATATTCGATTCTAGCTGGACGAGATTTTCTCTTTCTCTCTCTCTCTCTATCTACCTATCTATCTATCTATCTATCTCTATCTCCATCTCTTTCCAGACCAGCTTCGAGGCACGTTACTAAAGTACGTGGCGGAACAGAACGAAAATAAGAAGGAAAAGGGGGCGCGAGCGAGTGGGAAAGGTGAGGAGGGGGAGGTGACTTAATGATGCCGCATCCGGGAGTCGCCAGGACATTGTACCGCGCAAAAAAGGATCTTATAACGCGTTCACAGCTGGACCCGCATTCTACGTGTTCGAATGGGAGACCCCGATCCATTAGCGACCCGACGCAAACATTAATAATCCGTAGCTTCGCCTCGATTGCCGTGCGGACGCGAGCTGCAAGGTGGCAACCTTGGCCAGGTGACGTAATAGTGGCCCGATGGGATTTTCGTCCCAGCTTCCTGAACTCGCCGCGGAAACTGGCTCTTCATCGATGATCAGTCGATGCTACTCAAATTTTGGACGAGACCTAGACATTGTTTCTCGTTGTTGTGATGCCAGACTACTGGATATTTAAACAAATGCATAGTTTGACGTGCACAGATGCAAAATAATATTATTACCATATTTTTGTTAAAATGCGTTGCTTTTCCATCCATTTCGCTGGATCGTGACAATCACATTTGTTCAATCAATTTTCAAATTCCAAGTGTAAGTTTGTTAATGCATTTTAGAAGATTCTTGTCAAACAACTTATAGTCGATTCCTTGTAATATTTTCCATTAATTTGTCGATTTTTTATTGTCCCAGGAAAAATATCTGTTATTCGAGAACTGTTAATTTTGCCAAGATGCACAGCTCTTGACGTTCTGCACGGTAGTCGCTGAATATATTATTCGTAATACGATATACACCATACCCATAACTCATAGTCCTCTGAACGAACGAAAGGTGCTGGGCAATAAATACTGAATAAATTAGTTTCACGAGGGGAGAGGGAACGATTGGATTGACTGATTTTCCCGGAGCAATAGCAAAATCGACGAGATAGAGTCGCCGTAGCGGTGCGCTGTGGGGTAAGGTGCATTCGGTTCGATTTCAAAAAAGCATCGGCCTCCCGCGGCGAGGATTCTCGTTCGTCCATTCATCCAGCCGCGAGTTACGTTGTCTTCTGGCCGCGCGTTGAAAGAGCAGGGCGACGCAGAAGAAGAAGAAGAAACGGAGGCGAAGGAGAATAGAGCGTACAATCACGATGAGTAGCGGCCCTGAGGTGCGAGCCGCGAGTGGAAAGGCTCCCGGGCTGCCAACCTAATAAAGCAATTTGTCACGGTTGTCGTCCGAATGCCAGCCATACATTAACACACAATCTCGCCTCCGAGATGCTCGACCTCCTCGTCTTCTTCGTCTCTTCTCTCCTACCGCCGTTGCACCGTCCCCGCCTTTCCTGTTTCCCTCTTTTCTCCATCGTCCACTTTCCACGATGTCGATCCTTTCGTCACGGTTCGAACGTCTCTCCGATTTTGGTTAACCAGGTTAATCCTTCCGGCAATAAAGCGCCGTCTCGTCTGCAGCGTCGATTCTCATTTATCAGTCGAAAAGAATACGCCATTAAGAAAATTTCTGGACTCTGGCGGTGAGAATAACGAGAAAGATGCTTCTTTTAATTGGAGTTTTCAATCATGTCGGTTGAATTAGTTTTCCTGATTTAAGGCAAGCTTCCATTCATTTCCAGTGCATTTCATGTGATTTATGGTTTATGGTTTCTAGCCGCATTCTTTGATCACAGGCATTATCGCTGTTCGCTTCCTGATGATTCCAGATGACAGGAATTCTATTATAATTTTATTACCCCTGAGGCCGAAAATATACCAACCGCTGACCTGCCATCACCGCGACAAACTTTCTCCTTCTTTCTGGATATTCCAGTTTTGCCCGATCCCAAGTCTGGCAGTCCTGCTGTTCTGTAGGCTCGAACACAGGAACAATATTATCTCTTGCTCTCGGTTCGAGGCGCACAACAGGCCAGCCGGATTATTACGCGGTTTTTGCACCGTGACCCTGGCACAACCGGGCTCTCGACGATGGATTCTGACTTCCTCTGCGACGTCCGTTGTAAAAGCTACGAGGTTCTGCAGCTTCTTGCTACCGGCGAGAAGCAGCACTCTCGAGGTGCGGGACATTAGTGATTGATGGATCCTCTCTCCGAGTGGTCTCCAGCGAATCAGACTCGGCTACATACGCGCACACACACACACACACCCACACNCTCTCTCTCTCTCTCTTCTCTCAACGTCCTCTGCGGCCTGTGTTTCTTCTCAACGCTCGAACGTACGCCTTCGCATCCGATGAGACTCTCGGCTGGCTTTCTAATCAAGAATTATTGGTCACACTCGGCTCCTTTGGCTCACCTGGCACACGAGAAGGCGGTAGCCGAGTCGGCTGCTGCCGTGCCACGACGTCGGAGACGACGTCCACTCCGAGAGATGATTGAGGCTCGGAAGCATGCAGATTCGAGGAATCAACGTCAGATACCATGTAATACAATGTATCGCAACGTGTAATTTCCTCCACCGGACATTCTATCCACGGCCACGATCGAGCCACTACGCGCTCCTTTTTTCCACCGATTCAGAATTCCGCCGCATGAAGATATTAAACATGTTACGCGCCACGCCTCGGTAATTCAATTCCCGGAATCGAGCGCGGCTTGCTCTTTATCGGCTTGACTCGCGGATGATTGCCCGCCCTTAAAATCGCGGACTATGGTCATTTCGCTTGACTACGGTCTCGCCTTTTTTTGCGAAACGCTTAAGGTACCGTACGAAACACGATCGACATTGTCACACGGCGATGGCCTCCGTGTCGTTCGGTTTTAACATTGTTCCGTCGTGCTCGTGTCCATTATTGTCTGGCTACAGGGTCAGATTGCAGAATATTTTCCCAAGACATTTTATAAATTTGTTCTAGAAACGGTGGCTGGTTGCAATTAAATTCTTTTCGAGAGACGTGATATACATTCAAATATATATATATATCGATATTTCTTTTAACATTTTGTGTCTAGAATTATCTAAGCAACCAATCTTCAGTCTTCTAATTGTGGATAAATCCTAACCTACTCTACTAATTATTCACTCTTGAAAAGTTTAC
>NIPQ01090863.1:0-11610 GCA_002806875.1 Lepidotrigona ventralis hoosana | reverse complement strand
TTTGGGTTTTTTTTTTTTTTTTTTTTTTTTTTCTTTTCGTTTCTCCCTTTCCTTGCGAGTCGAAAGGATCAAGAGTTGGAGACTGAGAGACTCGACGATATCTTATTTCTCACTGTTCCATGCTTCAGCATTTTCCATCCCTTTGAAATGAAACTTTCTCTCTCTCTCTCTCTGTCTCCTCGTTTCGAAGACGAGCCGCAACGGAAACGAAAATCAGAAACAAAAGGGGTGAGAAATTCCTTTGAAACCGAGAAATCTGAACTTTGATCGCGGAGGCGCCTGCCTTCGTTTGGTTCGATTGCAGGCGTTCGAGGAGCTGGAGGAGCTGCTGGGAAAGAACAACATATGCATCGCGATCAAGGAGAAATTGGTGAAGGATTCCGGAGTCGCCGAGGAGACCGCTTACGACAATATCGTGTTGAAATTGCTGACTAAACCGAGAGNCCGCTTACGACAATATCGTGTTGAAATTGCTGACTAAACCGAGAGCACGAGGTAAGCTATTTTTTTGTTCGAAGCATTAGCTCGTTAGTGTGTGTGTGTTTGTGTGTGGTTGGTGATTCTACCGTTGAAAAATATTCCATTTATCCTTGCGAACGAGATACGAAAATGCAAAAAGGAAGAAAAAAAAAGGAATGTGTAGAGGTTGTAAAAATCGGATTTCCATCCGCGATGAAACGTTGATTACGTAGCGTCGAAACACCTGGAGCAGAGGAGGAGCGTGACCAGAGCGAGATAAAATGGAAGAAAAGCTTATCTCCGAGTACACAGCGAAAGTAAATCGCGGATCAAGCATAAAGCATCCAGCGACAAACAATTTCCGAAACGANGTCCGGAGAGAAGGGTAGACCGAACATTTTTATGGTTTCACGATGTTTCAGCCATATCTGTGAACAGGTTCTGCCAGATATTGAAAATACGTTGTGGCGTGAAATTTCATGATAAATTCGTGCCAAATATGTAACTTGACGAGGTTCGCGTTGTGAAAAGTGATGCACACGAAATTCCTTCGCCTTTTTGCGTGTTGCTAGCTTCCAAAAAAAATTGCAATGAAAATCCGAGAAAAGTCAAGGCTAGTATTTGGAATTTCTTTCGATGGTTCGAAGCGTTCTATCAATGATTCATACTTTGATCCACTCCCGTTTCACCAATTGTGCAACATTCTACGGTTACACAAGTCAAACACAGGAGCGACTTATGAAGTGATGCAAAGTTTCACATTCTGCACGCAAATTCGAGAAAAATCGACGNCTTATGAAGTGATGCAAAGTTTCACATTCTGCACGCAAATTCGAGAAAAATCGACGATAGTTTATTTAGAATTTTTCTTTCGGATGAACTATCTCTCGATATAATTCAAAGCATTCTATAAGTTCAATAAGTCATACTTTGTTTGATCTACTCCCGTTTTATCAATCGCACAAGACAAACACAAGAAGAGTAGTATGTGACGTAGTTCTAAGCGACTTATAAAGTGATGCAAAGTTTCACATTCTGCACGCAGAATTCCAGCCTTTTCACGTGTTATAATCATCGAGGAAAATGGCAACAAAAATTCGAGAAAAATCGACGCTAGTTTATTTAGAATTTTTCTTTCGGATGAACTATCTCTCGATATAATTCAAAGCATTCTATAAGTTCAATAAGTCATACTTTGTTTGATCTACTCCCGTTTTATCAATCGCACAAGACAAACACAGGAAGAGTAGTATGTGACGTAGTTCTTCTAAACGACTTATGAAGTGATGCAAAATTTCACATTCTGCACGCAGAATTCCAGCCTTTTCACGTGTTATAATCATCGAGGAAAATGGCAACAAAAATTCAAGAAAGATCGACGCTAGTTTATTTAGAATTTTTCTTTCGGATGAACTATCTCTCGATATAGCGTTCTATCAATGATTCATACTCTGTGGTTTCATCCTGTGGTTTGATTTTCTCTGGTTTCACCAGTCGCAACATTCTACGGGACAAACACAGGAAGAGTATCAATTTGCATTCCGCAATGGCACTCACGGTTCAAAGTTCCTCGCTATCAAAGCACTCTCTCTCTCTCTCTCTCTCTTCAGTCTTGTTTGTTCTTTCATCGACACGAGGGATCGATCGGAAGTAGCACGGATTGTTCCAGGAACAGAAGGAAAGACACGATGATTTTTGGCCAGTTTCTGTTTCACCAATTCACTCGTGTACAGTTTCTTCTTCTTACATATCGTTGCAGTTTACCTAGATATCGATCTGTACCTATCAAGCCTGATGGGAGAACAATTTCGAATCTCCATCTGCCATTCTTTGCTTAAAACTCGCCCAAAGTTTCGAGCTTCACGTCGGTGTGAAAGAAGAATTGCGACTGTGTGGACGTTCTTACTGTGCGATTGCTCTTACGAGGATTACGTGGAACTTCATTAAAAATTTGCACGAAAAAAAAAAAAGAAAATACATCGGCGTTTATTAGCTGATTTGACTTCAGAGAAGCAGCGTGAACTCTCCTATCTGGCAGCTAATTAATATTTCCGATTGCTATAACACCATGGCTTTGTTTCTTTCACGTTTCGATCATTTCCTCGCTGCTCGTCTCCAAATTTGCGAGCCTATCAAATTACCAATTAAGGAGACGAGCAATGCAAAGACCACACCAGAGGGGAATAAGACTCAAAATTAATAACGAACAGCCGACTCGAATGTCTGTGCAATGCACGAAAGTGGACGCTCGACGTTCGCCTTCGGTTTGAGAAGCGTGGCGAAACGAAGTGAAAAGCAAACGGAGTCCAACTTTATTGTGCTCCTTTAAAGCAACGACTGCGATGATGATGAGTTTCGAGTGTCGAGTCAACAGTGCGCGGCGCTATTGAGAAGAATAGGGACGAGAGAATTCCAAAAAAATAAATGCTCGACTACTTTGATGAAGACTAGCTAGACTAGGATCGCCAGAGTCTCTAAGTTAGAAATTAACTGACTGTGAGTATGCGACTTGTCCTTCAACTATCCTTCTACTAAATCTAAATCTAAAAATTCAAGATTCACGCGTAGGTAATTATCGAAGCGTTCGACGATCGAAAGAGTGTAGCAACGTATCGAAGACATGAAATTCAAAGATCAAATTCACTGCCTTTCTTATTTTTTTCCGCTCACAAGTCTGTGCCGCATGTACAGTTTTCGGGAAGTAGTGGGACTATTTGATCATAGGACTCTCCAGAGAAATGTGTCTGGAAAATATCTGATACCTCGACAATCTGCGCTGGGTTGTACAGGTGGCTCTCGAAGCTCACGTTCCGATGGGCTTTGCTCTCGGGGAAAATTAATTAAGTCACCCATGAGTGCTCGAAGGGGGGAAAGGGGTGAGAAGCGTCGAAGACGAAAAAGAAATACACGGCAATTGCATTAAATTAAATTCCACTACCCCGCGTGCTAAAGTAGTATCTCTCCCGGTTGGGTTTCGTTTGACTCGGCGCGAAACAAAAAAGCAAAACACAAGAGAATATCTTCCCCCAGTTGTTCGTAGAATTTCGCAGAATGCTCGAACCGAGTTGCTGCTGTTATTTATAAAGCAGCTGGACCAGAAAATCCTTTTGTGCCGCGAGCTAATTTTTGGACTGATCGCCAGAACGGAGAATCTTTCTCCGCGGACTGCGAGTGACCTGGTTCCATCCTACCTCCACGAAATAATTTGTAATCAACTCGTTTGGGAATTGAAGTAATCGGATCAAAGCGGATGGGTATTCTCTACGACGATAAATTCGGAAATAATAACTTTGATTCTCGCCTGGTATCGATGTTCAATCGTACATTATTAGATTTGATTGTAACTATCGCAGAAAAAAAAAAAAATCCAGACTCGATTTGTTTAGTCGCCGTAATCTTAAGACGAAAAAAACGAACGTACGGTTTTGTATGTGTGTGCGTGAGTGTGTGAGGAGATTCGAAGGTAAAAATTTTCAATTAGAGAGTATCGAGTCGTGATCACATAGCGTGCAGGTATACAGAGAGCTTAATATCTCTTTGTCATCGCCGTATTCGGACTTATTATTCAGTCTTAACCTCATTTTTAGAGAATTTTTTTGTCCCAAAATTGCAATATTTCCTGAGTCTTAAATATATTTAAATATAACCCAGGCGAAACAAATAATAAATTTATTACTTCTTAGTAGTTATTTCTATCAGTAATGATGTTATATCGATGAGTTCAAAAACAAAGCAGATTATTGTATACGATTTAGTCACTCGTTATGGTCCGTGAACCAGTTGCCAAGAGGTTAACTTCTTGCACTGGAATGACGAGAATTTTTTGCCCCAAAATTGCAATATTTCCTGAGTCTTAAATATATTTAAATATAACTCAGGCGAAACAAATAATAAACTTATCACTAGTTAGTAATTTCTAGCGATATCATTTTTCGGACGAGTCCAAAAAATAAGCGACATATTGTATACGGTTTTGTTACTCGTTATGGTCCGTGAACCAGTTGCCAATGCAAGAGGTTAACTTCTTGCGCTAGAATGACGAGAATCTTTTGCCCCAAAATTGCAATATTTCCTCAGTTTTAAATATATTTAAATATAACCCAGGCGAAACAAATAATAAAAATAATAAACTTATCACTAGTTATTAATTTCTATCCAGCGATATCATTTTTCGGACGAGTCCAAAAAGAAAGCGACATATTGTATACGGTTTGGTCACTCGTTATGGTCCGCGAACCAGTTGCCAGCACAACTGGTTAATTCCTAAAATAATAAACTATATATTTATCATAAACTAAACTAAACGTGGGATTAAAATGTCTTTTCCACGATTATGTGCAAGTTTGTCGATCGTTTGAACCGATCGAAAGGAAATCGGAAGATATGGCAGACCGTGGAAATGTGTCGATCAACGATTGTCTGTCTCATTATCTTGATCTGTCTGTCAAGGGTGCATAATATTCGGCTCGGATCAAGAAGTGGCCGGTGTGATGAGAGCGGTCCGACGTTGCAACGCGACCGGCGCCTTCTCGTGGATCGGGAGCGACGGATGGAGCGCCAGGGGCTTGGTTAGTAATGGCAACGAGCCGGAAGTGGAAGGTACCCTATCGGTTCAACCTCAAGCCAATCCTGTCAATGGTTTCGAGGAATACTTCCTGAATCTGACCGTCGAGAACAACCGGAGGAATCCGTGGTTCGTTGGTAAGCAAAACGGCCGAGACACGCGAGGTCTTCGTCAAACTTCCCCAATTCTAACTTCCGCGAGCGCTGCGGATTTTAGGTTGCTGCGTGATTCGTCTATCGTCGCTAGAAACTCGCAATTTACTCAGCCGATTAACAGAATATACGAAATAATGACAGTGGACACCTCGTTCGAGCTGATCTTTTTTTTTAATCATTTTATGAAACTCGCGCGTGTTCGATCGGGGGGGAAAACAATGAAATCGGCGCGATTTATCGGAATGTTTCAACAGCAGGAAAGATTACGACGTGTCGTAGTGCAGTGTGTCGTGAATGATTTTAGAATTCTGGGAAGACCACTTTCAATGTAGATACCCGAACGCATCCGTAACCCCGTACAATCAAAAGTACAAGAAACCATGCACGACGAAAGAGCGTCTGACGAAACAGAACACGGTGTTCGAGGATCAGCTGCAATTCGTCTCCGACGCTGTCATGGCCTTCGGCTACGCCTTTCGGTAACTCGATCATTCCTCTATCTTTTCCACGAGTCCCACGGGACGAATCTTTTACCTCGAGACATGTGTTTTTCCCAGAGACATGCACAGGGACCTCTGCGACGGTAAACCTGGACTCTGCGAAACGATGAAGCCTAACAAGGGTACGGAGCTGTTGAAGTACCTTCGAAAGGTGAATTTCAAAGGTGAGATGAAATTCTCCAGATCCTCTCCGCAATTGTCCTTCCTCGGAGCAAGGAACAGGCTCTTCATTGGCACGATTTCGATACCTTCCGTTCAAGGTCTGAGCGGCGACCAGTTCGAGTTCGATCAGAACGGCGACGGCCCGGCGCGGTACAACATCATACACTTCAAACAAATCGAGCCCGGCAGGTACAAGTGGGTGCGGGTCGGCGAATACGTTAACGGTGAATTAAACTGGAATAAGACCGGTAAGCCACGGTGATTGGCCGTTTCGCCAATCCCCGTCTTCCTCGTAACGTCTTCTTCTCGCTGTGCGAAATTGAACGAGGGCTAGTCCCACCCTCTCTCTCTCTCTTTCTCGCTACCTATTCGCATATTCCTTGCAGAAATCCAATTTAAACTTGGACATCCTCAGCCGCCCGAAAGCGTGTGCTCTCTACCCTGCGAGGTCGGCCAGGCAAAGAAATACGTCGAGGGCGAGAAATGCTGTTGGCACTGCTTCAACTGCACTCAATATCAGGTTTGTCAGCTCGATATTTAGCCTATCCGCTATACGTATCTTACGAACGACACACATATATCGGTTTCGCTTCTTCTTTCGCCGAATTCACGTGCCACACGTGCATACAATAGTAAAGTTTCATTTCCTCGAAATGAAAGAGTTCTTCTGCCAGGTACTACTCGTCGAAGATGTACGTTTCGCATATAAATACGTGGACAGTATTCCACGTCTTCTCGATCGAATGAACGGCTAGTATATCTTTCCAGTCGACCAGTCGTAGACTCGAGGAAGCAACTGACGTCAACGCGGCCTTTGGTTTAGACTAAACTTTCTCTTTAAGCGGTTTCTCTCCGAGGAAACGAGAGTAAAATATACATAGCAGGCAACCTGCTGCCTTGGGCAGTTTTTTCGTGAAATTTCTGTGTTAAACAGATACGACATCCGAGGGACGAGACCCAATGTACGCCCTGTCGTCAAGGAACGGTGCCAGACGACACGCATTCCGCTTGCCGCGACATCCCCGAGGAGTTCTTGCGTCCGGAGAGCGGGTGGGCGATAGGAGCAATGGCTTTCTCCGCCACGGGTATTCTGGTAAGTGTGTAACACCATCGAAAGAGAATTATAGAATTATAGGATGGGAAGGGAGCGGTGGGCAAAGAGCAGTTTGCAAACAGCATCGAAAGGAGGAGCACGTTGAATTTTATACACGATATCGATCTGTGCGGGGTGAAACGAGGCAAAGGTTGCCCGATAAAGATCGGTTGTTCTACAAACAGCCGTTACACGCTGCAATCTAAAGATGCGATGAAATCACACAGATCGAAATAATCATTGGCCGACTGCTCTCGACCGCGTGATATATGTAATTTTGACCACCGTGTACAACCGTGGTTAAGGCTGCATTATCGACCCCGACTTTTTTAACCCCCCCTAGTTATTGCTCGTTAAATATCAAAATGTCAGCACGAGATTGCACCTTAAAAATTCAAGTTCTCCCATTGTACGAAATGAAACGACCATGCCGGACTTCGTGTGTGTGTGTGTGTGTGTGTAGTAGAGTGTGTAGTAGAGTGCTTAGAGTTTGTCGCGTCATTACGAAGAAGCCATCCACGAGCCAGATAAATTTAACTGCAGACAAATCTTTCACGTTTCTTCTCTTGTTCTGTCTTCACTTTGTTCTCCCTCTTCGATGAGAAAATTAGAAAACAAGGCATCTGGCTTGTTTATCTCGCGGTACCAAACCAATGGAAACTGTTTCTCTCTGTCAAACAGATAACGCTGTTCGTCTGCGGAGTGTTTCTGAAGCACAACGACACGCCGGTTGTTCGCGCGTCTGGTCGCGAACTGTCCTACGTTCTACTGTCTGGCATTCTGCTCTGTTATCTCGTCACTTTCGCCCTCGTTCTCAGACCGACGGACGTTGTTTGCGGCATTCAAAGGTAAGGGATCAATGAATTCAGTGGAACACGATGGCCCGCTTTCCTCTCGAAGAAGAAGAGACTGTGGTGGCCGGCGAAAGAAATAATTCAATCCCCACGCAGAGAGAGAGAATCGGTGAGTCAGAGTAAGAGTNTTAAAAAAAACATCGTATCACGTGGAAAAGTGTCCTTTCCTTTGATTGTAAAAAACTCGCAAAGACACTGAAGAATTTTATTATATCCGCGCTTATTAATCTCGAAGATTAAAGTTTCCCATTTACAACAACTTCTCGTCATTTTAACATCTAATCCCAATGTTCAACAAAATTGCAAAAAAAAAAAAATTTTTAAGGGTATAGTTATAAGGAAAGAAAATTTCAATGTTCAAAACCATGGTGAAGTTACGAGGAAAAGCTTTTCAACGTCACTTGACGGATGTTTTTGTAGTTTGCAGAATTTATTCAGAATAAAGGTGCTCTTACTTTCTCATCCGAGAAATGGAAGAAACGTAGACAGTAGAAATTAGAAGCTTTACGCTTCAAAATGTGATTCTCACGTGACAAAAACAGCTCAAAAGTATCGACAATTTCTCATCATGATGAAGAGACGAGAAGTTACGGTCTTCACAAAGATAAATTTCTATTTCTCGGCCACTAATTGTTCCACAGATTCACCGCAGGTTTCTGTTTCACCGTGGTCTACGCGGCGCTCCTAACCAAGACAAATCGGATATCGAGGATCTTCAACGCGAGCAAGCACAGCGCGAAGAGGCCCTCCTTCATATCACCGCGATCGCAGCTAATCATCTGCTTCGGTTTGGTGTTCGTGCAAATTTTAATTAACGGCCTCTGGATGATAATCGATCCGGCCAAGGCGATGCACCACTATCCAACCCGTGAGGACAATTTGCTCGTTTGCAACAGTTACGTTGACGCCAGTTACATGATCGCTTTTGCCTACCCCATCATGCTGATAGTCGTTTGCACCGTCTACGCTGTCCTCACGAGAAAGATCCCAGAAGCTTTCAACGAGAGCAAACACATTGGTGAGTACCTGTACAACCTTTGAACTTCCAAACTTGTGCCTATGCCTATGTCGCAGTTTCGATTCAGAAGACCATATTAATAACGCCTTTTCTTCCCTTCGGATTCATGTAACATCCTTAAACTCGAGAGTAGATCGAATTATGCACGAGTTCGTTTTGTAGAAGTTTGTAGAACATTTTTATCAACAGCGCAGACGCGACGAAATTCAAGTCCGAACAGCTTTAACACAAGCAAGTTGGGACATAACTCAAGCACAGGGGTTCGAACAATAATTCTGCAGCTAAAGCTGAACTTCCGTTAAGTCATAAACCCTAGCCACTCTTTGCAAGATATTCAAGTCCGAACAGCTTTAACACAAGCAAGTTGGGACATAACTCAAGCACAGGGGTTCGAACAATAATTCTGCAGCTAAAGCTGAACTTCCGTTAAGTCATAAACCCTAGCCACTCTTTGCAAGACGCTGTTGAATGCAAGCAGAATCCTGAGACATTAATGAGAATAGTTGCGGCCGGATCTGTGCAGGGAACACTGCTCGTATTCTTAACCTTTTGTCCGCGAAAGTACAATAAGCTGCGAGCAGCAGCGTNCAAGTTGGGACATAACTCAAGCACAGGGGTTCGAACAATAATTCTGCAGCTAAAGCTGAACTTCCGTTAAGTCATAAACCCTAGCCACTCTTTGCAAGACGCTGTTGAATGCAAGCAGAATCCTGAGACATTAATGAGAATAGTTGCGGCCGGATCTGTGCAGGGAACACTGCTCGTATTCTTAACCTTTTGTCCGCGAAAGTACAATAAGCTGCGAGCAGCAGCGTAATAATAAATACGTCGGTAAATAGGGATTGCAATTGTGCAGGTTTCACCATGTACACCACGTGTGTGATATGGTTGGCTTTCGTGCCGCTGTACTTTGGAACTGGAAACAACGTCGCACTGAGGATCACCTCGATGTCAGTCACCATAAGCTTGTCCGCCTCGGTAACTATAGTCTGCCTCTTCAGTCCTAAGGTAAGCGAATTTCTATACTATATTAAGACGACAGATTTACGACGATGAGCAACAGTAACCGGCTTTAAACTACTTCGCTACTCCACGAAACAGTTGTACATCATTCTAATACGGCCGGAAAGGAACGTGCGTCAGAGTATGATGCCAACTAAGTACAGCACGACGAAAAGCTCGGCGGTCACGGCTACCAATGCCTCTAGCATGATAGCGCCAGTCACGCTGACCGCGGCTACCTGCGATCAGAACAAGGCTGTGAAGAAACACATCGCCACTACCATAGACTGCTCGACCCAAAGCGAATGTGAGTATCATTTCACTTGGAAATATTGTTAGGACCAAGGGCGCGTATCGCTTGTTNCATTTCACTTGGAAATATTGTTAGGACCAAGGGCGCGTATCGCTTGTTATATGCAGGTGCTAAGCGTGGAAATGTCCAAACCATCTTTGTATTTACAGTCACAAAGCGTAATAAGACTAAATACGTACTCGAAGGAGTGTGTAAGAAACGAGATTTCACTCGATGGGAAAATTTAAGAATTTTTTTATCACACTCGAAAGGAAGGACTCGGAGGACATTTATTATGAATCATCGGATTTGCCTCGCCCCCAACGAAACACCTGACAGGAGGGGTGGTAGACCGGAAACAATTAGGCGTCAACGCTTCACTCGTATCACTCTCGCCCATGCGGGACCGAAGGACCACGCAAGACTCTGTGTCGGCTGTAAGGATGTTTGCTCGTGTTATACTCTTCCTCGAGCGGGAATTTAGATTCCACCCGGATCTGATGATATATCGTGATCTCTATTAGTCGCCTCATACGACACGCAGAGAATACGTCCCGGACATCTATTAGTCGCCTCTTACGACACGCAGATTGTACGTCGGGGTTATTCTAAGGGCCACAACCCGCAGGCCGAAGACTCGGAAGACAGTTAGTCACAAATAGTTATCCATTTACAGTCACTTGAGAGTATTTAACATTTAGTCACTTTTATTCTACCAAACAAGAAGTGCATTGGAGCCACCAGGCTGGATAGTCAATAAAGTCAAGAAATTAGTTTCATTTTCATTCCCACGGGTCAGCGGGTGGTCGTGGAAGCAAGAGAAGGACTCGAAGGACAGTTAGTTAGTCACAAATAGTTATCCATTACAGTCACTTGAGAGTATTCAACATTTAGTCACTTTTATTCGACCAAACAAGAAGTGCATTGGAGCCACCAGGCTGGATAGTCAATAAAGTCAAGAAATTAGTTTCATTTTCATTCCCACGGGTCAGCGGGTGGTCGTGGAAGCAAGAGAAGGACTCGGAGGACAGTTAGTTAGTCACAAATAGTTATCCATTACAGTCACTTGAGAGTATTCAACATTTAGTCACCTTTGTTCCACATTTGCCCAAGCAAGAAGTGCATTAGAACCCCCAGAATAGTCAATAAAATTCCCGGGTGGTCCTTCACGCCGAAGGTAAATACGCGATACACAGTGGTGATCGATCTTGACAAATATAATTATTGAAAATATTGATACTATACAATGAAACATATTGGGAGAGAGAATTTTTGTCGAAAGTTGTAATTCATCTTTCTCATCATTTCGCACAATTGCAGGCCACCTTCAACATTAAAAAATCTCTAGTTAGTCAAGAATTAATGAACTTGACAACTTCTTTCGAAAGAAGAAATCATCAATTTGAAGAGTTTTCAAGTTATTTATATTTGCTTGCAGATTACGAGTTGGAGATCAAGGATCAGAAGAACGGCAAGCCACCAGCGTCGGTGGTTTCTCGATCGACTCAGAC
>NIPQ01090859.1:0-22293 GCA_002806875.1 Lepidotrigona ventralis hoosana | reverse complement strand
AGACAGAAAGACGTATAGGTGCATTATCGAAAGCGGGACAGACAGTTAGTGAGAAACACGTGCGCACACATAAGCGACAGTCAATAGTACCAAATAGACTTTCTAATTAACCCCGCGGTGTTTCGCTATTCTCGCTCACGACCAGACGGGAAAATACCCCTGCATCCCGTGTGCCCATGTACGCGTGGTATTTCCCAATTACCTATCATTTACATTCAAGACATCGAGCCATCGTCGACGAAACGATAATGCTCAAAACGAGCGACCGTATCAAAATTCCGCGAGTGCAACCAGACACGAGGGTTAATATTTCACTCGTCGATTCTCCTCGTTTCCCGTTTGGACGTCGCCTCCGACGTTTTTCAATGGAACTGCGTACGCGGCACGGCCGATCGTGCGTGCAGGTGTCCTCTCCGGGACGTCGCGAGACGTTTTCGAAAGGTGAATACGATTTAAGAGAGCCAACAACCGTCTCCTGTTGAGACGTTCAACGATGTGCGCCAGAGGGGAGGAAGGGAGAAGCTCGTAAATCAAACGAGAGAGCCGTTCTCCCTTTGGCATCGGTAATATCGGTTTGTCGTGGCAGAATCCGTTGCGTCGAGTCGCGTCGCGTCGTTCCCGTGGCACTTGCAATCGAACGAAAAGAAAGAAAAAAGGATCCTCCTCTTGCTCTCGCTCGTTAGCTCGAGCTATCGAGGATAGAAGTAAACGCGTTGAGGTAGGGGTATATGCACACGCACATACTGCAAGTGTGTTGGCAAGAAGAAATCTCGGCTCGCGTTCGGTATCGACTTTAACGAACCGTGATGCTTCCTTGAAAATCTCATTCTCTGTCCCGGCAGGTAATGAATTCGCGGGACACTTACCGGGACAGGCGATGTTGCAGTCCATCTTCTGCTGAGACGGACCCATGCAAGGCTGGCCGCCGTTCATCGGAGCGGGGTTCGTACACGTTCGCGTCCGTTTCTGGCCACCTTTCGCGCACCTCGAGTGGCACTCGGACCACGCGGACCACGCTGACCAACCTCCTTTCACTGTAATGAAATTTTCATAAATTTTCATTAATTTCGTTGTATCTCAATTTCGTTGCCGTTTACGATTTTTGGTTACTTTCATCGAGAAAAGTTTCAAATATTTTATTCGACAAACAGTTCTACGATGTGATAGATTAACTTATTAATTAATTTAAAAAAAAAGATTCCAATATTGTTGTTATTGCATTCCTTTGAAACGGAAGACAATGCGAGCAAGGAGAACTCACCGTACACCGTGAGGCTGACAGGCTCGCTAAGCCTTTTGGCCGCGATGTTCTCCGCGACGCAAGTGTAATTCGCCTGGTGGCTGAGTTTCGCTTGGCCAACCAGAAGGTGTCCCTCGCTAGACACTAAAAGCGTGTCCGACTCCGTGTCGACGGGGACGTTATTTCTTAGCCAGTAGACCCTCGGCGGTGGCACTCCCACAGGAGGAAGACACCTGAGTTCGGTGCTCTGACCTGCCTCCACCGATACCGAGTACGGCGGAGACTCGAATTGCTTCTTCAGGTCTGAGAAAATGGGATTTATTGCTCTTAGAAAGGCGATACGGAGTGGACGGGTCGAGGAAAAAAGAAATAGCGGTCGATCCGAAAGATGGAAACAGGGACGGAGGTCACTGCATTAAAGATAATGGTGACAAATAAATTTTACCAATCGAAGGAAATTTATGGGCGAAATTCGTCGAGGGGAAGAGACAATCTCGACTAGATGAAAATTTATAGAGGGAAATGAAATAAGAACTAGGTGAGAACAAAATTTAGTGAACTGAAAGAAATAATCGAGATAGATGCGAAGGACAAATATATATATATATGAAACAACAGAGAAGGGAATTTTGCAAATTGAAGAATATTTCTGTGCGATATATATCTGACGTAATAGAATACGTGAACAAATGCGCGCAAGTGTCGTTAATCACGTCGATAATAAAACTCGTGGGATTCGTCCCGGCATTTTCGCGTGGCAAAAGTTTTTGTGTCCCGGACGAGAGTTACATAAGCACGGAGCACCGGACAAACGGTCCTTTCCTAAATTGATTCTCTTAGAAACTCCATGGTTGCCGGTCATTGTGTTGCCTCGCATTAAGGGGCGGAATTAAATAATGACCTCGCTTAGGAGAATCAAGATAATTACGAGGGGCGAACGAAGTAAGACGAAAGTCGTGGGCTATCCCGACAGCGGGGCAAACAACTGTCCACGACCGAGTATTTATTGACAAAGTTCTTAGAAGAATTGAGATGTCTCGCGTTAAATTGAAACTTCTGCTCGACTGGCCTAGCCACTCGATTAAAATTTCATAATTCATTGTCTGATATAATCAACAAACACACTCGTTGGTTAATTATTTTCAATTATCCAGAGAGTTCCCTTTCAATTCGTAGCCAGGAATAATATAGGAAAATTAATCTTTGGGACAAAGGGGAAGTATTATTTTCACACTTACAGGCGACATCGACAGTCGCAGGTTGACTCTTAATCTGCCCGGAACCCGACCAGGCGATACACTCGCATTTGAACTTGTCCCTGCCGAAATATTCCTCGATGTGGTCTCTAGTTACGTTCAGTTCGCAGTCGACGATTCTAGTGCCGGTGTGGGGATCCACAAAGTCCTGTTGCTGCGAGTCGTCCGCCCTCGCGTCGTTGCACCGGAAGTAGATCTGCAACGCGTGCGCGGCTTTGCAATGTAACGTGGCCGGTTTGTTCTTCACCACGAAAGAATCGACCGGTTCGGTGAGAAACACGGGCAGATGGCCTCCCGCTTCGGAGATCAGCTCCGTGTCAGTGGCTATCGTCGCGGAAGGCACATCGTCCTCCTCCAGCAGATAGGAATCCTCTTCCTCCGCGGCATCCTCGCCTTCTAGAAGAAAAACCAAAAATTCCACTGAATACTAATTCTCGTACTTTTGCTGTTTTTTTTTTTTCGACTCAGCTCCCACACAATTATTCATCTGTACTTTCCCGAATATAAATTTCAAGGTAATTCTAGTTAAATTCCAAGTCTGAGAGAATCGATGAAGAACTCTTGTTCCTTAATTTCTTGTCTGCACGAGGCTATCACTCGCGTATACGATCACAGTGTGTCTGTCACAATAGGATGTTCGCGCGATTTCGCGTCGAATTAAAATCAACCGGACGATAATCTCGAATCTGGCGGACAAATCGGAACAAACGTCGCTGCTTATTATCGGCTCGCGATAAATTCATAGAATTGGATTATCGTCATTAACATGTGGCAGGAATCGAAGCATGGAGAGAGGTGGGGTGGTGTCGACAATCAGGCGGGGATCAGGTTGGAAGTGCAGTCAGTCATTTGAATTCTAAATACACGTACCTTTTCTCCCTTCCCTCTCTCTCTCTCTCCGTAATCGTAATTTACGATCGAGTTATTAATTCGCGCGGACATTATTCGCCAGCCCTGGAGGCTCGTTCCATCGGAATCGTGAAAATTCTATATTTGCTTGTCAACAATGGCGAACGGTTGGTTACACCCTCCCACCCGCCCCCTGTCGCCCCTCTGTAAATCCTGACGCCGCGGCCCATTAATGCCGGGCGTCTCTTGCTCGCCGGAACGTCCTGTGCTCGCGAACAATCGGCCCGCTTGCACGCTCGCTCGCTCGCGAGAGAGGCTGCAGTAATGAATTTTCGGATTTACGCGGCGCACCGGTGCACAAGTCCGACGCATTTCCCGCCAACCAGCGGTTAGACCTTTATCCCCGTGCGACATTTGGCCGGGGGCCACAATTTTCATCGCGATAATCGTCCTCGTTCTATACCGAGCTCTCTCTCTCTCTCTCTCTCTCTTTCTCTCTCTCTCTTTTTTTACGCCTCTTTCATCCCCCGTCTCGAAAGAAGGGGAAGCGGAAAAATGAAATGAAATTGCCACTCGCACGGGGACGAGGTAGTATTCGAGGAAGTTTGTATTCTTTTTTTTTTTTTGTTTGTCTCTTTGGAGAGAGGAAATTTATATATATTATATATTTTAGAGACTTTTTTTTGTGTTTCGTTAATAGACTGCGGATTTCTGTGCGTTTATTTAGGAAGTTTCAAAGCGAAGTAGTCGAATAAAATATTCGAGGTATGGACGATTTTCTGTACCGTGGACGGTGACGAGTATTACCGATTGGTTATGACGGGATTAATTGGACTTTGGGGTGAGCAGAGTTCTAGGTATCGATTGTAACGATATCTGCTCGAGGTGAGGAAATTAGTATGGATGGTGTATAGTGGAATCGAACGGTTTGTGGTCGACATTCGGGTAAATGGTCCAGCGTTCTATGTACCTACTGTGATTGTTGTATCAATATTCGTTCTATAATGCTAAATAGATAGATAGTATAGATAATTCTACGAAAAATCATAGTCAACGTCGAAACACATTTTTCTACTCGATAAAATGTATTCGTGTCTTCAGAAGTAGAGACGATGGTTTCCAAAAAATCAACCTGCAGTACATTCTTATTAAGAATGTCAATTCTCAATGCAACTCGCGCGTCGATCGTTCGAAATCCGAGCATCAACGAGAGAGAAGATTCGCTCGAATGGACATTGCGATCGACAAACGTCACAACCGCGTGTCGCAGCTTTTTATCGTTGTCGTTGCTCGTTATTTTTCGCGCGTTCCAACGGGAAGCAACCGGTCATCCGAATGAATTGGCGAGGGAGGGAGGGAGGGGGCGGGGGATAAAAAAAAAGGAAAAAAAGAAGAGAAAAGAAAAAAAAACAAGGAAATAAAAATCCGCCTCTCACGCCGAAAAAAATTGTCAGAATTTATACCCGATGGCGGTAGATACCTTCAATATCCGGGCGGCGGAGATAGGAATCGTGCAACGGGTAAATGAGAAGCGTCGGCGGACGAATGAACGAATGGGGAAAAATAAAACCGAAAAAAGACACATTGGAGCGTGCGTATCTACATATATGTATATATTCGCGAGAGAACGAGAAAGGATGAAGGAGAGAGAGAGAGAGAGAGAGAGAGAGAGGGAGGGAGAGGGAGAGGAGGAAGGGAAAATTTTCGGCAACGTGACGCAGAGCGAGTAGCGAATCGAAGCGCGACTAAAAGAGAATTTTCATCGGTTTTCGATAATGGATCTCGATCGACTGGCCGATAGGGTCCGGTGGAATCGTAGGCACCGCTAGTTCTCCCTCTCCCACCACCTGAATCAGTTCGTACGAGGATCGTCGTTAGCCACTTTGAACCACAGCGACGAGCCATATCGACACCACGCTGGCAGCCTCGATTTTCTGTGGGTTTAGATCGATTAAAACGAATATCGTGCAGCATCGGGGCTTGTCTGTCTGTGATGTTTTCTTTTCACACTCGCGCTTCCTTTTCTGTCGCTTTCCTCCCCGCCTGTTTTTTTTCTTTTAATTTCGCATCTATAAGCGATACGCTCGCTTGTCAAATCGAATCGAGGATTTTCCGAACGCGGAAAGCGTTCTTTATTACGTGGTGAAAAATTGCGAGAAAATATCTACGAAAAATCCGCGTATATTGCACGTTAAAAATTCTTTACCTTTTTTCTGGTCGACTAGAGAAATCCACTTAATAGTATCCCTGATTTTTCACGTGACATTTATTACGATCGTTTAGATAAGTAGAAACACTAGCTGTAATAAATTATCTCGTTGAAATACGTGACTTCTTGTCATAGTTACAAAAGACATTGCGTTATTTGTTACAAAAGACATTACTTTTTTACGTACTCTGCAAGAATCCATCATTAGGATTCCTAACTAACGATCCTCTTACTAACGACGTTACAATGTGTACTTGGACGAAGCAACGATTTTCGCACGAAGCCGATTAAAACAAACGGTCATCTATCTATTCGTCGATCCATCAATCCGCGGTGTTTTCTTTTCGCGCCCTTTGGCTTCCTCTTTCTTCTCACAGTCGACTCAGTCAAAGCCCGGTTCTTTCTGTGTGCACACGTTTGCAAACACGCGGTCCGCGGGACCATGGAGAGAGGGAAGGGAGAACGAGAGAAAAAGAGAGACGGAGAAACGCGAAGGAAAAAGAAGGCCCGGAGGACTCAATCGAGCGAAGCCAAGAGGAGACACGAACAGTCGGCGAAAGAGGATTTCCATCGATTTTCGATAATTCCGCTGATCGGTTGGCCGATAAAGTTCCACGGAATCGTTTCCCCGTCTAATTCCTCCGGACGAGTTCGTATAAATTCCGGCTGGCCATTTTCGCGCACAACCGGATCCCCTCTCCCCTTCACTCTCGATGTGTCTTTGATTGCTCGTACACGCTCGCCCCTTCTCGTACCACGCTAATTCGCGAGCGCGCGCGCGCGCGCCTCTCCCGAGGCCGATTTTCCTCTCTTTTCGTTTTTTTTTCTTTCTTTCTTCCCCTCGACGTCGTTGCGAGAGAGAGAGAGAGAGAGAGAGAGAGAATGAGGAGGGAGGGAGAAAAGTAGAGTAACCAGATGAGCGCTTAATCGAGCGATATAACGCGCGCGCGAGCTCGAGAAAAAGAGAAACTTGGCTGGAACGAGGGGCTGAACGGGGTGAAACGGAGTTGTTTCGCGCGTTTTGCTTCCTTTGCGTGGATTACCCTTACGGTCCCCACTCCCTGGTTATTTAACCGCGGATAATAATTCTTTGGTAGAATGAGGTTTTAAGCTTCCGACGTTGGATTCAAAGCGGAATCGGGATAAGCTTCCGAATCTTCTAAATTATCGATCTGGGCTCGAAATTCTTTTTTCGCGTGCACAGCTGAGATGTCTGTTTCCGGTAGAAAGTTGACGAGGAGCCTCGACATTTCACGACGATCGTAACGAACGATACTTTCTGAATGTAGGACATCTTTTTCTCTAATTGTCCGTGTTAAGTTGCGTATGGTGCAGCGTGTTTTTCAATTTCGTCGAAATTTAAGACGCACGAATGGTTCTTATATTCCTGATAACAACGTCCAAGTTTAGATATGTCTTCTTTAATAAATAAAGCCGAGAAGTATAAGACACTGCACTCGGAATAATCTTCCAATTATTTATTTTTTAATCTTGTTGCATCGATCTTCCCTAAATCTTTTCCATCTCCATAGATATATCATTTGAAGTGTGAGAACTTTTTAACACGTTTCGTGCTACGTGCACCACCAATGGACACACGTTAAACTTTCCATTCAAGCCGCATGTAGATAATTATTCTGTGTAAGCTAATTACTTATGGATTGATGATGTAATGATCATTCTTCTGTCAAAGCCCATTCTAATCTTTAGTCAAAACATCGAATGAAAATGGCCTGAATGAAAACTCGACACGGGACGCGTTAACCTGCCTTGTCATCAGGATTCATTGAAGCACAAATCAGAGGTAATGTAGTATCGAAATTATTAGAATGTATAGTTATATTTTTAGTTACTTTTATTTTCAATAGATGTTTGCTGAAGATGCGTGAACGAAAAGTATGAATGTGATGTGAGAAGTAAAACAGCGTTGAATGAGTGTGGTCAAAAGAGTGTGGTCAACACATTTTGTGTTGCATAAAAGAATTAATTGTGTCGTTTGAGTTTATTCGAATTATTGTTGTCTGTCTTGCTTTTATTATTTGTTGTTTTGTTTCCGTTCTCTTTATTACTTAATATAATAAGCATCATTAAATTATATCTCTACACTAATATCTCGATCGTCCCTCTGATATCCACGAACGTTAACTCGACACACGCCCATCTGCAACTACCTTATCCCGTAGTATCTGAAACAAGGAGGAACAAGCTTTCGAACACCTACCCCAGAAACCAGCAAAGCATCGACCCAGTCTACCCCTTCAGCGAAGTTCGAAACTTCGGCTAATCTCCGATCTATCACCGAATCTATCGGCCGCGTCTCCCGAACACGTCGACCTCTCTCGAATTCTTTCTTCATCGCACGGGTAATCGCTCGCGGCAAATACCCGTCTAAACAACCCTGCTCTTGCTCCGCATCTACGCGGGGAGGAACGAGGGAGAACGAGAAAAAGGAGCAAGAGTTCCGGGATTGCCTGGAACTTAATTGAGCAACGTCACGCGACACGCGACCAGTGCGTCCTGCGGGGAAAAAAGCAAGCCCGAGTTCATCGGTTTCCGATAATTCGGAACGGTGTATCCGGTCCCGCCATCGAATCAGTCGCCGCAAGATCTACGCGAGGCTTCTCGTTAACCTCGGTGTAGCTGGATAGTTATAGTCGTTTCTCTTGCCTGGATATCGGTTCCCTCTCCGGTGCACACCGGGTGATGCCGAAATCGTCGTACGAAGGAACCGAGGTTCCGAGGAATGTAAACGGAGAATAAACGTGATTAAATAATACAACGGAGGCCAAAAGGTGTTAAATTTGTCCGCGTGGTAGCTAAAAATAGTTTCTAACGAAGGAAGGTACAGTAAAAAATTACCAAAAAAAATACCACGCGTATTCATTTAACTTTAGAATAACAAGCTTTTTTTTTTTTTTTTAAAAAAAAAAAGGAATTGGAAAATAAAATTTCGTTGATTTTGGCTATTTGAAAATCGTCAAATTTCAAATTTGCATTTCACGTAATGAAATAACACTTGTAGTTTTTAGAATGCTTGATGAAAGCTGATGAATGCTGATGAAAAACAGTACTCCTTTTTTGGCAAATATGATAATTTAACTTTAGAGTAACAAGCTTAGCAAATATTTATTTAACTTTAGAGTAACAAGCTTCTTTTTTTTTTTTAAAAAAAAAGGACTTGGAAAATAAAATCTCGTTGATTTTGGCTATTTGAAAGTCGTCAAATTTCAAATTTGCATTTCGCGTGATGAAATGACACTTGCAGTTTTTAGGTTTTATTCTACAATGCATTCTGAATGCTTGATGAAAGCTGATGAATGCTGATGAAAAACAGTACTCCTTTTTTGGCAAATATGAATTTAACTTTAGAGTAACAAGCTTGGCAAGCATTCATTTAACTTTAGAGTAACAAGCTTCTTTTTTTTTTTTTTTTTAAAAAAAGGACTTGGAAAATAAATTCTCGTTGATTTTGGCTATTTGAAAGTCGTCAAATTTCAAATTTGCATTCCGCGTAATGAAATGACACTTGCAGGTTTTATTGCATTCTGAATGCTTGATGAAAAACAGTACTCCTTTTGTGGCAAATATGAATAAACTGTTCGTAGATCACTTTCGAAGGACTATTGTTGACTCACAATCAGTGTCAGCACTGATTGGTCATCCAACAAATTCGCGTGGTGTGAATTTTATCCCACATTCTCGACTACTGTTGTAGTTTCCACCTGAGAGGTGAGACCGGAGTCCCTTGAATTTCGGCATCACCCCGTATACACACAAACGCGTGTGTGCAGCGACACGTACAGGTATACAGAAGGAGTCTCGCGTGGCTACTATGTGGGTTGACCACGTATTACGCCGGGCAGGGACACGAGCGCGAGCGTGTACAGTTTCAGCGTGTACCTACGGCCGAAGGACCACACATGACGCCTCTTAATTAACAAAGGGTACCTGCAGCACGGCCGACTGTTGCTGGCTACGCGACGCGATGGAACGTGCGGCGCCATTGGGGCAGAGACGAGGCCGGACGATGCAGATTAGAGAACGTGCTTCTCGTCACGGAGATGGGGAAGATTCGAAGGAAGCGCGATGGAGGAGATGGAGAGACGCGGGGGGCAAGGGGGGCAAGGGGTGCAAGGGGTGCAAGGAATCCCATCGCGGATGTGATAGGGCGACAGAGCGCGATAGCGAGATTTCCAGATGTCTATTTTTGTTTCGACTTGCCGACTATGAAGAAATATACGGTTTGAGTTTGAGATTTTGGCGAGGCGTGTGCTGAGCGCGAGGAGGGTGCTGCTGCTGCTGCTGAGTTATTTATGGCGGTGAAAGTAGCGAACAATAAGGACTTGAACGGCGACGACTCTATTTCGAGGCGGCTGGTCAATGTCTTAAGACTTGGAAACCAGTCCCATTCATGTGGCGTTTTGTTACTCTGGAAAAGAATATTGTCTAGTCTGCGTTTTCGTGCACAGTTTATTAATCGTTTTGTACACGAGTCGAAAAATAAAGAGGCAACGAACACGGGCAAAAAGAAGATCTTCTCGAGAAAGAGAACTGGATGGTCGGAGGCTACTGATTTATGAGCGTGAAATGGAATCTTTGTCGCATTAATATTCGTCACAGCTTTTGACTGTCACTTGGCATGAAGATTAATAGCGATCACAGTGATACCATACAATGAAATTTTCAATATCTTTCAACGCTAATATGTGTAAATTTGTTTTTCTCTTTTTAGTTACTCTAATTCCTGTCGGATGATGCGATTCACATGGTTACCAGCACAGAGAGCCCTGGCAAACAGTAGATTAGATTACTTATTGTTAGTCAGAGTATACAATGTGATAAGATTCACTCTCATCTCTTGCTGTTTCTTCTACCTCTGTAAAGTATAAACACTTGTAAAAAATGTAGAAGCGCAACCATTCAGTCGAGACGAAATCAACTAGTTGGCTTCCACGGAATCCACCATTTCTCAAAATCAGGATTTTATTTAAGCTCGCGGGAGGGAAGGATCACGATCCCATTCCTTCTAACACGACTCGAGTAACAACACGGTTAAATACACGTGCAACTCCCGAGTGTAACGCGCGCTGTTATTAAAAAGAATTACCAAGAAAGCGTACACACCTCAAAGAAAACCTAATAAACCTACGTTCCGTAATCTGCTGCGCGCTGTCAAAACACAGAAATCGAATAGGACGAATAGGATATGGAACGAGAAGGCAAGAAGCAGACAGATTGAAAGAGAAGCAAAATGGAGGGAACGAAGAAGACTCAGTCAGTCAGTCGGTGAAAGAGAGAGAGAGAGAGAGAAAGAGAGAAGTGGAGGATGAAGAGGAGGAGGAAGAGGAACGAAGGAAGAGACAAGAGCTTCCTTGTTTTCTCGCGTCACGTGCCTTGTTATTTTAGCAGACCGAACGTCGGCCAAAGAGTAACGCTTCGTGCTCCAGGCTTCATTGACCCCGTCGTTTGACTCGTTCGCCTGATTCCGTGTGGTTACGCGTCTCCGGATCTCTAACGAGCCTCGAAAAATCAAGGTGCTCGCCTCACGGCGACCCTCGTTGACACCGCGTCGCGGCTAATTTGCCAGGGAAAAAAAGGCGAACGGAGGGAGATTGAATTTCCAGGAAGTCCGATTCCACAGAAATACACGTTCCTCGCGTGATCGACGTTATTACAGCGCGGAGCGTAACTCACGCCGCACGTTCTGCCATTTCGTTTATTTTTTCGCTAAACGAAAAGTGGCGAGAGGAAGAACGAATTTTGTAACGTAACATGATGATCGAAAATGTATGATTTCGATCGATTGTTAATCGATAATAGATAGACTGTTTTTTCGTGCAAATTTTTGTCTGACAGTACTTTTATATCTCGACACATCGAGAGATATATGTCTGTCAAGAGAAGGCTTATCAATCGATTAACGCGAGTTCTCTCACAGCCCCGAAGAATATTTGAATAATTTTTTCAAAAGCAGTTGGACAGTTGANATAATTTTTTCAAAAGCAGTTGGACAGTTGAAAAGCCTTTTCAAGAAGCCTTTTCAAGAGATTATCCGAAACGGCACTTATTCCAGTCTCGAGAAGTCAGCGTTTGCCAGGTGCGAGGCAAATATTTTTGAGCGACTTTCGCCGAAAGGTGGCGAAGTCTCGTCGTTGAAGAATCAACGTATCCATGTGAATCGGCCCTTTTGAAGAGAAGCGAGGACCACTTCCGGCCTGGAGGGTGTACTGAAATATACAATAAGACGGCGCCTGACCGCTTCGAGTCGCCATTGTGTTCCAGGCCATTCACAGTTCACGACCTTCGGGCCCAAATAATGCCATGGTTCTCCGCGAGAGAGAACCTCGGGTTCCCTGCTCCCAAGGAACTTTCCTCTATCGTCATTCCGGTTAACGAGAGATACACCGCTCGTCCACCCAGTGGTCCTCGTCTGTGTTTCTTTATCGATCTCCATCGTAACAGACAAGCTGGAATCGTAGATCGATACAGCAGACCGAATGGTAGACAGTGGAACAAGCGAAGAGGAGGAGCAATCGACAGAGAAGGATCTCGTTCTCTTTGATCGTTGATCGGAGAACGATGGACACCGAGATGAAATCAGGTTGAACTTCCCTCGATTCGTTCCATTTGGACAGCCGCGCATTATCTTCGAACGGTACGCGACAACAGCTCGCCATTGTATTCGGAATGGTATGGTCAGAGGTCAGAGTTAAAGGGCGGTCAGTGTACCCGGAGGATAGAGACTTCTCAGGTGGCTGGACACTGCTGACGCCGCGACAGTTTGTCTTCCGATCGTTGCGATATGTAAGCTCGTCTCGAATGGATATCGAGGCTGCGAGACTTTCAGTTGACTGCGATGAGTTGTTAAATCTTTTGCGCAGCTTTTTCTCTGCAAAATTCGTAAATTAATAATAAAAGAAAGAAAGACAGAAAATACGTACACACGTGTGCTTTTCACATTACACGCGTATTACCTCTGCGGAACCAACGTCGCTAGTTTCGAAATACGAGCTAAAAGTTGCAAAATTAAACATCGCGGGAACGTGATGCATTCGCGTGGTCGCGAAATCAAGCTATCAACGGTACAGGTGACCGGACGCTTAACTCAATTCGTTACCGAGTTTCATTCGTCGTACGCGTGGATGCCGATTGTTTCAAGCAGCGAATGAGAAGCAAGTGAAACGGGTGGAAAAAAAACGGACGGAAGGGTGAATATTAAAACGACGAGAGGGAAGAGGCGGCGAGTGGTAAAAAGCGGAGGGCGATGATGCGCGTTACACGAGTCGGTTGCAGCCAGCGAGGCCCACGGTTAATGCGTGTAATTAACCGAGTAACAGAATCAGATACGACTGCTTGGTTGCGTGCACGCCTCCCGCGGTGCCTTCTTTCCTCCTTGCTATCGATGACCGAGGCTGCCCTCCTTGCCATCGAATCGACGTCACGTCGATCCTCCGGCCGGTCGCCCATTGTGCCTCGTGCCCGCGGTGGGCCGTCGAACTGGAACAAAATTTCACGTGCCGCGCTTTTTGCGGATTCATCGTTCCATTTGCGAGACACAATGGGGCCCCGTGTACCGATTTGCATTGAAATTGCGAGCCAACGAAGATTCGAATCTCTGACGAGGCGGGATCGAACGCTCGCGCGCAGGAAAACTCGCGCGCATCGTGTCTCCCCCTCGTCGTGCCTGCGTCGTTCGAACGCGGTTACCGAGAGACCTCTTCCTACAGTCTGTTCCGAAAATTCACATCGCTGCGTTTGATTTGTCTCCCTTCGCTTTCTTCGTCCCGGTTTTTGGCAACCGAAATTGTCATTTTAGATTCTGATCGTGATCTCAGTCAGATTGGAAGCATCGGAGGCGGATTGCCGAGGATTTAATACGGTAAGAGGGTTTAAATTGATATGGTATTGAAAGAAGATGCTGAAATCGATAAATGGAATTACAGTGATATAACAAATTGCTAACTTCGCGAATCTACCGTTAGGTACAATTCAGAAGAGTTAACGCACCGACACCTGGACAAATGACCGGTTTAAAACTCTGATTTAAAAATCCGCATTCATTGTTAGTTCTTTGGTTTATTCAACTCCCGTTCAAGTCTTGAGATATATAATTTTTTTTTTTTCTTTATTGTCTAAAAGTTGATCTGATATTGAGCTAACAATTACCTTCCTCTTGTGAAAAGACCTTTATTCCATAATCAATTTGACTGGTTAAGGTAGGAACAGGTATACATAAAGTGCCGGTACGTTTAGTGTTAAATGAAAGAAAACATACACAATTTTTGAATAAAATTTGTCGAAAGATTTATTTATAAAAAAAAGTAGCATCGCAATTCAACTTTGTGAGAGGATATTACTAAGAAAGGGAAAGGAAACGACTTTCGAGCGAACGCGATCCGAGAGGATCGAGAAATTTCGCAACGCGGCCAGACCGATATTCGGTCAACCTCCTCCGAAGATAGCAAGAGTTCACGGGGCAGGGGAACGCGCGAAAATATCGTCGTGTTGTAATTCGATCGGTCGATATTTCACGATTCGCCGCGGCGGTCCAACCAAGCCTGCGTTCTACCCAGAGCTTGCTCGTGTACTCTTTTATCCGGCGGGTTCTCCGCGATTTCAACAATAATCGCGGCGCGCTCGCGCTCGCGCTTGCACAACCGCCGGCCGGGGCCTCCTCTCGGCGCGCCGCTCTCTCGTTTGATTTACGATAATTAAAGCTGACCCGACCTTTCGTCGCGGCGAGCGAAAGAATGACGAAAACGGAGAGAGGCTTGCACCGGCGCGCCGATGCAACCAAGTTCGCGCTGCAGAGTGGAGTGGTCGGTCAGTGTGCCGATGAGAGACTACGAGAGATATTAAAGAATTTTTCTCCCTTCTCCCCCACCATCGTCAACTTCTCTAGACTTTACTTTTTTCTTCTTCTTTTTTTTCTTCTTCTTCTTCTTCCTNATTACAGACTATGTTTCAAGAATGTTAATTTAACCAGCTTGGTTTTCGCGATCATCCCTCATTTCCTGAAGGAAATTTCTGACATGCCTTCCAGCAATTTAACGCTACAGATGATGTACACATAGATACAAATAAATACAATACAAAAAAAAATAATTTTTTTTTTGACCCTGAAATCGAAGGTGTAGAATTCATCTATGATAGCCACGGACAAACTTTACTTTCTTTCCACCCTGCAGGTCGTCTGAAATACACGAAATATCTCCGGCGTAAAACTCGTTCGCTGGAGACGAGTCGCGTGAATCGTCTAGAATCAAGAGACCAGCCAGATTCTAGAAAAAAATTCTCAAACACAACCACCCTGCAGGTCGTCTGAAATACACGAAATATCTCCGGCGTAAAACTCGTTCGCTGGAGACGAGTCGCGTGAATCGTCTAGAATCAAGAGACCAGCCAGATTCTAGAAAAAAATTCTCAAACACAGCTTGGAGGTGTTTCGCTGAAAAATTGAAGACGCGATGCGGATCGCGGTCTCGAACGTGAGAACGACGTCTAGCTACCCCGTTGCTCGGTTAATTATTAACGTGGCTAATATTTTCCTCGGCGCGCCGGAACGGCGGCTACCCGAGTCGCTGGAATTATGACACGATATCACGTCGCGATAAATTGTTGGTGTAATTATTCACACGCGCGTTTCTCCACACGTGATAGGCTTTCTCTTTCTCTTTTTCTCTCTTCCTCGATCGTTTCTTTTTTTCTTCTTCTTCTTCTTTTCTCTCTATCGACTGATCGAGCATGCTAACAGCGACGCAAGGACGGAGGAACGATTTTCTTAGGCGTCTGCTTATTGCTCGTGGCCGCGTCGTCGTTGGCGACAGCTCGCGTCGAGTTTCGCGGGAAAGTTGCACGCAGGCACGTACACACAATCGAAGTGGTTAAACGTCTATGCGTGCAATTTGCATGGCGATGGCTCTTCCGTGCCTCGCAGAGAAAGAGAGATAGAGAGAGAGGGGGGAAGGGAGAGAGACAGAAAAAAAAAATGAACGACCGTGCCAGCTGTCGGGAGGCGTAATTACTCAGAGCGTTAGAAAAGTCTGGACTGGTGTTGTTGCATCGGTGAAACCGATGGTGGCTCTGACTCGACTGTTGACGAGTTTACGTTGCCAGAAGAGTTTGCACGTATTCGCGAATGTGTCACCGACTTGAATGAGATGCAAACGGCGAAACGTAGCCGTAAAACGAACGATTTCCTAGCTTCTGTCTGATGGCCGTCCGCGTCCGTTGATAATCAAATCGTACGAATTGACGGGTCGTTGTTTCTTTTACTTCTGAAGGTAGTTAAATGTCAATCACCGTGAAAGTGTTTCAGGGCTGTGTTAAACTGGCGTTAAAATTCCAGACTCTCGTCGCCTTAATTCTAATCATCCGTGTATCGTAACATGATAATTCTGATGTCAACGTGTCATCTAGACATTGTCAAACAGTACGACAGCCTCTAGTTAAACAGATACGACGATCTTTCTCCTAAACCGCATATTATTCACAACCCCCTCTCGATTCTTTTTAGCGTCGTGCTTGTTGGAACGTTGCACGTATTACAATTACCAATGTGCGAACTCGAAACGCGGTCGAAGCTTGCCTTTGAACAGAGGGCTCACCCTGCTCGTAGAAGAACATTCAAAGAACGCAATAATTCTCTCGATACATGCTGCTCGATCGTCTCGCTTCGAGCCGCCCTATCTCAACCAAAGCGTACAATTCCGCGAACTTTCTATCGTTGTGCGTAACGATTGTTTTTCTTTTTTTTCCCTCGTGATTTTTGTTCGTGGTGCACCATTCGTCATCGCGTTGCGCGCGGCGATGACGAGGCCGGTGGATGTCGGGGACGCTAATTAGTCGGCCACGTGGTCTCGCGAACGTGTGAAGAAAACCGAGAAAGAGGCCGAGAGAGAGAGAGAGAGAGAGAGAGAGAAAGAAAACCCTCTCCTCTTTGACGCTAAGGTCGCTTTAAAACTAGCTCCGGGGGATCGTAATCCATCATCGAAAACGACTGGTGTAACGTAACCGGCCGGTTATGCCCACCACTAATCAACGACGCTGACTTGCCGTATAATTAGATCTGCCTGACCCCTCTCTCCGTGTTTCCCTTCACCCTTTCCCTTTCCCTTTCCAAAGCCGAACAGAAAGAAAGAGAGAGACCGTGGTTCGTGACTAGCTCCGTGTGCACATAAAACAAGACCAGGTTCTTTCTTGGCCAAGGAATCGCAAAAAGCATGTCCGTGTCCGAGCGTCGAACTCCACTGATTACCGACGTATCTTTCGATCAGGATGGAGAATTGCTTGGCCGCGGTTGGGAATCCGTGTGTGTCGAGCTAGACGACCGGGTAAATGAAAGTTTGTTCGAAGGTTTGTTCAAGAAATTTGGGGTGTCAACAGGGTATTCATTATCATCGAGTTATTCACTGTACATTTTGGTTTGGTTTCGACGAAGCAATTTATCAGGGAAGCAAACGAGAGACAAATGAATTAGTAGTCAAGTACGTCTCGACAAGGATCACGTTCCTTGAAGAATCATCTGGAAATTGCAAAGAGCAACGAACATTAAGTAAGTACGCTTATCTCGGAAACTAATTGCACCCCCCCCCCTTCGAACGAACAGAAAATAATAAAACGACTGTTTCTCGGAACGAGCCAGCCCGTTTCCCAGCTTATCGAAACAATCTACCAAGCAGCGAGCATTCGTTTCGCGTTCCCTTGGCGAAAGAACTCGCACCAAGTGGCGCTCGACCACTTGGTTCGTCAACGCGGCCAAGTTCTTGGATCGATAGATGCCGAGATTCTAGCTCGCAGAGTCGTCGTTTCCTCCACGAAACATCGTGCTTTCACCCTCGCGAGAGAGAGAGAGAGAGAGACTAGATAGAGCGGAACTTGACTCACCTTCGCCGGATGTGAAGGGGCGCACCAGTCCCGGCAACAGCACGCAGAATAACAGGAACAGGGAACACGATTTCGGCCTCATCGCGTACGTGTCACCTTTGCTCGTCGGTCATTCGTTCATCTTACGCCGAAGAGAACTGAATCCGAGAAAATTGCGGTGACCCACTCTCACAGTGAAAACCTTTCGCTGGTCGTGGACCTGAAATGGAGAAACAAGCGGTTTGGATTAAAATTGGAGAGGATTGAAAAGTGAGAGACGACAGAGTTTCATTGTATTACATTAACAGAGTAGAGTTTCGTTTATTTGATCTCACTGAGGCGTAATTCTCATAATTCTTACGATAGAAAAATTTCAATTATAAATCAAACGACCTTGTAAAACGGACAATATTAGCGAATTCATAAATTCATAAAGTGTAAATTCTTCTCAGTTCATTATTTTACAGTTTCGATAAATCGAACGACTCTGTTGTAGAGCAAACAAATATCAGTGAATTTGTAAATCACAGACAAAAGTGTAAACTTCACATTTCATTATTTCGCAATTTTATGTTTGTTTATTTAGAACAATCAGTCCGGTTTTAGTTTAAAAATCTTGGTACTGTCATACAAGAATATTTATCATCGATGGTAACCTTGGGCTTGTAAACGTTTCTCCACGATATTAATTGCGTCAATTCAGTTCTACATATACGATCATAGTTTCGAGTGAATGCATGTAACAATGTTGAAAACGCGCGTCGATATTCTTTCGTATGTACCTAATAGAGAAACACCGTGGTATGTCTGCTTGACGAGGCTAATGCAATTGTTTCCAAGCGAATGAATAAAGCAACGAGCGCCCATTATCCGTTTCTACGGAATGTTTTAGAAGCGTGCGCCTCGGTGTGTACGAGCGAGTGAATTAACGTTGCATGGCTTGGTATACACCGTAGTTCGTCAGTCATGATTAATTAAGGTAAATGAACCGGCAAGTTTCCAGGGATATGCACGAAGGATGTAATAAAAGAGAGAGGTGGGGTGGGGTGGGGAGGGGAGGGAGGGAAAGTAGTGACTTTTTACGAGTCCTAGTTCTTTTGCACGCTCCGCAACTTACATTTCCACGAATTCATCGTAAAATCGGCTGAAAACTTGCCGTTGAATGAGTCGNTTAGCGCGGCGTCTATGATCGGGGCGTCAGCTCTCGATCGGAAGGTTAACAGGCCGTCGCAAACAACGCCGTCGAACGATCCGCAATTTCCAAGCGTTTATCGATTCGATGTTGGTGGAAATCGCGGCAATTCCCTCGCCGTTCCATTCCAACCAGAGGAACCAGACGAAACACGAAAAAGGGATCGTGCGCTCGCTTGACAATCGTGCCTCTATTCACAAATCGCACAGGTCGACATCGCCTGTGTGACCGTGAATTATCGATCGTTCTTCGGCCACGACCGCGGAATAGGGGAATATATCGGAAGACTCTCTTGCAGCTTTCGTCATATATACGTACCCTATTCGAGATTCTCGCGCTGTTCATGGGTATCGTGAATAGAAAATGGTTTATGGAGGCGAGAATCACTTGGTTGGAAAAGATAACACATTGAGGATGAATTGTTGACTGGGTTTGGTGGGTTGTTACAATTTGGTAGGTTTCTTACTTGAGTAAGTAAAAGCGAACGTACAGTCGGTCATAGAAGTATTCGTCCCATTTTCTTTCCAATGAATCGTATTTTTTTCAAAGAAAATTTTTTTTTATCGTGACGTAGAGTATCGTAGACTCTAGAATTTTTGTAACATTTCACCGTGTAGGTAAACGTATCAAGTAATTTAACGTACTAACGACAAAATAACAAATTGCAATCAAAATATCTATAAATTGGCAAGCAAGATTCAAAAATTTCTACGACGAATTTCTGTACATACAAACCAATATTTTCACCAACAAAAAAAGAAAAACATAGAAAAGAAGTGTGTTTCACAGCAGATTACAAAAATATCCTTGTTTTTAATCGATAATTCACTCTTTTGCCCTGCACGAATGGCTCCAACGCTGTTTGTTTTATTTACAAAGATAATTCCATGAATTAACCTCTGTCTCCGAAGCGTGATCGACGAACCCTCCTCCGACACCCTCGTCCTCCAAGCCAAACACTCCTCCTTACCCTATCTGCAAGTCGGAGAGCCTGAACGCCTCCCCGTGAAGGAGAGCTAAGGAATTGCTAGTCCCCTCTGCATATTTCGTGTATTTACGAGGAAACTCCTCGCCTCCCCCTTCGCACGCGTTTCGCGTAAATCGGTGAAAACATACTGCGCTACCGGTTTGTATACGAAACGATCCGGCGATCCGGACGGAACGTAATTCTGGTAAGTGGAGCCGAATGTTCGCGAGGATCTTTCGCTCGATGCCCGCGTATGGACGGCCACTTTACGATTATGCGAACCGCCGGAGGTCGAGGAGTCGTCGGTCCGCGAGAAACTCCTTCCTTTCGCGTATTTTTTTTTTTTTTTTTTTGGAAGCAGGGCGCGGCCGCNCAGCTTTGTTCTGGCAGCGCGTCGTTCGATACGATTTACAGAGTAGAACGATCGGAAGTGAAATGATTCGAACGTTACGCGTCCGCGATGACAGAAACTTATTGTTAGCTTGCTTTCGTGAGCTTTTTATCGCGTAGTTCGGAGCAGAGTTACGACGGAATTCTGAAAATCGAGAATTTTCCTTCGACCTTCTTCGGTTTCGTAGCACGAGTTCCTCCAAACATAATTCTTTCGTTCTGTTTAGAATTTAAAAGTTTGTGTAGTAAGTTATAATTTAACCGTAAGTAATTGGATGGAAAAATTAGTACCCGATCGATCTTTATTTCTCAATTTATCTCTCCAGTGTCGAGTCTCGATCGAGGTTTTTAGAAGCTCTAAATTCAGATAAACAACTGTCTACCGAGCAAAATTTATTACGGTAATTTATTACAGTGATGTAATCAATAAAATACCTAATACGCTACGTGCCTGTGGAAATGAAAAATACGCAGGTCTCTGCTCGAGCGTAAAATAAAACCATCTATTGAATCTACTTATCTGAAAAACGCAAATCCAGAAAATCAATGAGTTTCCATTCCGTAATCAATTTGCTCGCTCGACGACTATCCGATGAAAATGAAATTCTACCGTGGCAAATATCCGCGTGGGGATATTCACGGTAGAATTTCAAATTTCTCACGGAGGGGATCTGTCTGTGCAGCGATATAAAGTACGCGCGAAACAATCTCTTTCCGCAACAAGTCTCCATTTATTCGGCCCGATTTCCGAAGTCTGCTGCATCTGTCAAGCGATACGTCGATTTCCCGAGCGATTTTCCCAGTCGCGAGTTCGCCTGGTCGATAAAACTCGTGGTAAGCAACAAGTAAATCGTTCGTCTGGCTCGGACGATTTCGCGGGAACTTTTCCTCCAATATCTCCGAGAAATAGCGCGGAATCGCGCGCAACTCGAGCTTAAGCAGGCACGCACGATAGGAATCGCTTTATTCGCTGGGTGGCTTAATTAATTTGAATAGCAATAACACCAGAGGCGGTTGCGGCGAGGCAAGTGGAGCGTAAGAACGAGAGAAAAACTGTTCCACTGGATGCCGCGGCTTTTTAAATAGTTTTTCCAGGAGACCTTTAAGCCGTGGCCCAGCGGGAGTTCGCCGTTCTCAGATAAGCGACTCCCCTAATTTTCGTCGCGCGGAGTTTCTCCGAGACGCTCGTTCAACCGTGGCTGAATTTCAATAATATCATTAAAATAAATACCGGATCGAAAAGCATCGAGAGAGGAGAAACAACACTCGTTAAAGTCGTTAACGTCGACGATCTACTCCAATTATACTCGTCCAATTTCCACGAATTCAAATACACTATACGATAACGCATGTACAAGGGACTCACTCGTAACTGTTGAAATCCAGGGATTAGGATCTCTCTCGTCAAAGGAAATCCACGTTGCACTCCCTTCGCACGTAGGAACACAATTGAATGGTTGTTGAATGTTTTGCAGGAAAGCACTCTCTCTCTCTTTCTCCCTCGTTTATCCACGGCAAGCGACACTGCACTGACACTGGTTCAAGTTCACCTGAGGTCCGCGAGATAACTCCGTCCCTCACCTCTTTCATCAACGATTCAATCAATCTCTTTTGTCACCACGTTACCGTGTACTCGAGAATCTCTCTCTCGTCGTTCGGAAAAACTATCTACCGCCGTGACCGTCGACGAGGAACGTGCGTTCGTTTCGTTGAAAGCCGCGAGTTGCGCTATCTCGGCGATCCGCGAACATTTCACGAGACAGCGGTGCAGCACGCCACCGGTCGTGTTGCCACCCTTAACGAGCGTACGAACACCGAGAGCCCCAGCGCGCGCGGCTCATGTCGGCCAACTGACTCCGAGCGGAGAAACCTCGGGGCCCTTCGCCTCTTGAGCGCCGCTGCTCGCCCGCCGTGTGGTGGTGGAGACGCCGTCGACCCTGGTGGCGGCAGTGGTGGTGGTGGAGACGTGTCTGGTGGTGGTGGCAATAGCGGCGGAGACGAGCTGGACCCGCCGTGTTCGAGCTGCTACGCTCACGGCTGGTGGGAGCGCGCGCGGATGCTGCGAGCTCTCGATGCTTGCTTGGCCCGTGTACGCGCCGCGTCGTTTCCGAGTGTCGCGCGAGCTGTCGAGAGAAACGCATCGACGCTGCTGCTCCACCGAGACTCTCTCTCTACCGTCATGTCTCTGCTCTGTTTGCTCTGTCTTCTACGACGGAAAATTGGAGGGGGACGAGGAGGCTGATTTTTGGAGGGGAGTCGAGGGGACTCGAGAGGAGAGAAGGGATTTTTGGGAAGAGTTGTGGTTTTTTTTTTTTTTTTTTTTTT
>NIPQ01090857.1:0-11138 GCA_002806875.1 Lepidotrigona ventralis hoosana | reverse complement strand
AGTCAAGGAAAAATGGCATTCCACCAATTCCGAGAAAACAGTGACCTGTAAATTCATGAATGATCGGGAAAGAAGATCGTGCTTCGATTCCCAGACAAATCGATTTAACATGAAAGAAAGAAACAAGGGTGCACGAGGAACGCGGCTGAAGCGCGTACAATTATCCCGCTCATTAAAACTCTGTTAACTGGCATTACTTCAAAGGCTGTCGGGTCCGTTCTTCTTGCGTTTCCGCAATAGCTAGTTCACGTTCAATGTGCACGAGGAACGCGGCTGAAGCGCGTACAATTATCCCGCTCATTAAAACTCTGTTAACTGGCATTACTTCAAAGGCTGTCGGGTCCGTTCTTCTTGCGTTTCCGCAATAGCTAGTTCACGTTCAAGGGCATCACCGGCACATATTTGTCGCTTGGTCGGAATTTGTACTGGGAGCACAACCGGTTCGATACTGATTCCGTGTAACCATTTCTGTAACAGATCGACCACATAACAATTACATCGATTACGATACAATCGTTTCATTGAAACAAATTTTACAAAAAGGAGAAGAACGAAGGAACTTAAGATTTTAAAGAATTCATTCGCAATTCCATTAAAATTAATTTTGCGAAGAATGTGTTAAAGAAACTATCGTTGACCACCACCATGGTTATAATTCCCATTACCAACTGATACCCTGTAAGAATAAAGTAATAGAATTACATCTACTTGATGGACATATCATGCAGCCATGAAGATAGAAGTTTCTTCTTGAGAGCGTTACGCAACGCCTGAAGCAACGTTTTGAAGAGAAGGATCTTGTAGGTGTAATAATCCCGTGACAAATTAGTTGACCATGGCGAATTTATAAACTCGTACTGTGTCGAATTCATCCAAATCTGGGGACAACTAAGGAGAGTCGTTGACGCAAGCATCGTTGACGAGCGTATTTAATCGTTAATCACTTTCTANTGCAGCCATGAAGATAGAAGTTTCTTCTTGAGAGCGTTACGCAACGCCTGAAGCAACGTTTTGAAGAGAAGGATCTTGTAGGTGTAATAATCCCGTGACAAATTAGTTGACCATGGCGAATTTATAAACTCGTACTGTGTCGAATTCATCCAAATCTGGGGACAACTAAGGAGAGTCGTTGACGCAAGCATCGTTGACGAGCGTATTTAATCGTTAATCACTTTCTAAAGGATCATTTTGACGTCTATATTTTTGATGATGTATTCATTATGGCAGAAGAAATTTTTGGATTGAAAAAGGTACTATAAACTCATTTCTTTCTTTCTAAAATATAAATCCTATCTTTAAAACCCACCTCTGCCATTGCGAACAGGGACGCCTTTCCTTGAAGCAAGTCACTTGTATCACGTTGAAGAAAAGAGCACCGAGGGTGTAAACTCATTTCTTTCTTTCTAAAATATAAATCCTATCTTTAAAACCCACCTCTGCCATTGCGAACAGGGACGCCTTTCCTTGAAGCAAGTCACTTGTATCACGTTGAAGAAAAGAGCACCGAGGGTGTTCGCCACTTCTGAATTAAGGTTCTGCAAACATCTGCGGAACTTGGCATCGCAGTCGCAGTGAGACCGTGTGACTGGTGAATTGTTACATATACCATTGATGCACTCCTTAGGTGATACTGTGATTGGACAGTGATCGTGTTCTCTACAGCAAGCGTCTTCGGCTGAATGATGACCAAGGTCGTCGTACGATTTTGCCAAAGTGCCTGGCCCACACCATTTTGTGCCTGGATAGATCAGTCCACCACCTGCAGGCTGATTCTAGTGTAACATACAGATATATTCTACAATATTTTACAATTCCTTAAGTCGTGGATTCTCTTACAAAATAATTTTTTAATTAGTAATATTGGTGCATTGACAAATGATGAGGATATGCATCTCCGTTGCATAAGCAGATTTTACAATTAGAGTGAAGATTTACAAATAATAATAAATATACATTATTCTCTATCTTTATTTTATTAAGAGAATTTGGCGACACTCGTAACTTGTAATTTATTATTTGTAAAATTTGAAAATAATAATATCATTTCAATTGTGCAAGAGAATTCATAAATATTATGAGAGTTTGTAGATGTACTTCTGGGAATTCTACTCACTGCTACGACTGTCTGTATATGAGGTCATAATCTACTTTAATCTAATGAAGCATTCAATTCAATTCAATTCATTGAAGAGATCAATCGGTACCTTTCCCTTATCACGGGACGCTTTACACGTTTCCTCCAAGTCTGCTACAAGGTTGGCTGACATTTGTCTGACTTTTTTCGGATCGGCTCCAAGGACCATTCTCTGAATAACGCCACGATCAGTATACAACGCACAAAAGGGTGCGTTGGCGTTCAATTCAACCATTCTGGACATTGTCCAGTCTGCTACAAGAACACTAGCTTCGCTTTCATCCCCCCAGAGCGTTGGTATTAATAACAAAAACACTGCAAGCATCTATTTACAAAAACAAAAGAAAGAAATGATTCAAATTAATTAATTTATTTAATTTATTCCAGAAAATATTATTTTCCAGCCGAGTCAAAGTCTCTTGTTATCGTTTCATATCAAATATTTATATCAATGTTCAATATTTATATAATTATTCGCGATGTCATAGAAATCTGATATTGAATCATTTTGATAAAAAACACCACAAGGATAAGATACGTAGTTTATTAAACGTATTCATTGTCTCGAGGGTAACGTATGACATCACCAATTGAAAACAGAATCTACTTTCACCGTAGGTGTTCCTTTCTATTATTTCTCATAGCGATCACTATACGTAATTCTCAATGGAAAAAAATTCTCGTCCGCCAATTTGTTCCTTTATTCTTAAATCATTTGAATTTGTACTCGATAAATGTGATCAACGAGGACAGTGGGGCAACGATTCGCAAATATTTCCCAACTTTGCAGTGACTATACATGGAATGTACAAATACTAATATCATTTCGTCCTCAATTTCACTTAAGTACACAATGTTAATATTCATGTAAATCCTGAGTACGTTTTATACCATATAAGTATAAATGACATACATAGATTACTTAATATCGTGAAATACTACAATTAAATTATCACAATTAAATTAGTATTTTTCACATATTTATTTCAGAAGATATACTTGAATTTTCTGTAATATTTTTGTGTTGTACAGGACCTAAATTAAATATTGAACTTTATGCTGCAATCAATTAGCTTTCAAGAAATATCAATATTCTAAAAAGTACATTGGATAAGATGTACAATATTATAAAAATAGAATATACTGACATATATTTATAGTAATTTATCTCTTGCTATATTTTTCATTAAAAAAAGTTTAAAGATTTTATGGATACCCATGGATACACATGTTTCACCGCTAATGTATTTCACCCTACAATAGATGAAGACTGGGAAATCCTCCAATTATGACGACGCGCATCTAATGGAAACTGATTGCGTTACGTGGACAGAACAACGTGACGTTTTTCTTTCTTAATCTGTCATTAATCGTTGCTCGTTGAAGTGACCGTTGGAATAGATTGACCTGCAGGAATTCCGGTCGCTTTAACGAGCAAGTTGGGGGGTAGAGATCAATTAAACGTCATGAAACGATGTGTTCCTTTGCCAGTCATAGCTGTCGTGTCCATGACAAGGATTTACCTTGAGTCTTTTTCTTTATCGAATGCTCATGATCAACGAGGTTTCTTTTTCTTTTTCTCTCCTTATGATGATATATTGATCAAACATTCCATTTCGTTTATTCTGTTGTAATTTATCCGTTCAACATATGAGGATATAGCAATCTCATAAAAATTCATTTTATGAGAGCACAAAATATATTTGAATACTTGTAAAAACATTTTATTAATATTATCATGTGGCGTTATAGTACAAGATATTGCAAAGTAAATGACAATTGAAAATATTAATAGATATGACTATATTTGCATCTAATAATCATTTCTCTCAACTGGCAAGGTAATCTTTGTAATTTAAATAATTTAATATTCATATGTTAATATTCATATGTTATGTGTTATTTCATAGCAAAAAAGGATAGGACGCGATGGCTACATTACGCTTTTCTGCTACATATTTCCTACATATTTAATTTAATTTCACCTACAGATCAATGACAATTCCATCTACGCCACCGTCACCATCAAGCCATTCATCTAATAGAATAATACTCATTGCAATGGAACAATGGAAAAGCACTTACTGTTGATTCACAGAAATCAAAACGTCCAAATCGAAAGCATCCATTACACGCTATAGATCCATATCACATCTAGATCTACGTCACCATCTGTTGAATAACCACAAAATTGAAAACTTTTACATAACTAAGAATTCAAGCGTAAGGTATAAAATTGCAAAATTCATTAGAATGGACACGATCTTTTCTCAACCTCGAGATCTCATCTAAGAGAGAGGAAATTTTTTTTATGGAAGATCACGGATCGACAATCACTCAACATCTCCGATTTAATAGACGAAAGAACACCCGAAGTAGTAGCTCGGAGGAACGTCGAACGACTAATGATGTTTCACCTTTCTCGAGAATCACTTCCAAAGATCCTTCAAGGACAACAGTTCTCATAAGGTCGCTAGTAGATAAGGAACAAAGATCAGAACATTCTGAAGGCTCTCCGCCGGCTGTCCTTCCCTCTGGCGCGTCAAAATCACGAAAGAGATCGAGAAATAAAAGCAAAATGAGACGCCAGAAGGCAATGAACGTCCTTGCGAATCTCTGTAAAAGTCGCTGGAGGCTCGATACTTGGATGATTTGAAATGGCTTTTAAGCAACCTTTGGAGACTGGCGTCAACGGAAATTATCTCTTCCTACGTCGACATTTTTATTATTTGAATATTCCTCAAAGTGGAATATGAAATGAAACGTAGAAGGATTTTAAGATTTTATTTATGTTGTTTAAAAGAGTTGGTTGTCAGATGGGTCAAGGATGGATCATAAGCAACACTTCTTAACAAAGATTGGAACAATCTTATTGAACAATCTTATTGGACAAACTGACAAATTTTTATACAACTGATCGATTTTTTTTTTTCTTTTCTTTTAGAAACGACTAAATTTTCCAATCAGCCATAGATATACATGGAAGAGTCAAGAATTATAGCATCGACGAGGAATTGGTATCACTGAACGTATCACGGACCATTCGATCGATAGAAATTTAATTTAATTAGCAAGATTAGATCGTCCCAGTTCAGGCAGGCGACAAATTTTGTGAGCTTCACGCGAGTATCACCAACCCCACATAGCGAAATTAAACCAGATATCGTGAATCTGGGTCAGCCGGCCTCATTGACGAACTTGTCTCTTGAACCTGCGCCAATTCACACCGGATAGCTATGTGATCAACTGGTAAATCAAACGTGACTCGACCACACTGACCCACCTTTATCCATCGTAAATCATCATTATAGCTTGTTTCATCCGATATCGTCAACCCTTCGCGAAGAAGAATATTGTAAATTTGTTTATTTATGGAAGTCTTGCTATGATTTTAACGAAATTTAATCAGCTCAATTTGCAAATAAGAATTTTTCTATTTATACGCCGTCATTCTGTACGTGGGTATTTCCGCAGAAGGGTGAGAATCCTACATCAGCAAGTCGACAGAACGAACGCACAATTAAGTTGAAAGAAGATCTTAACGTAATTATCAAATTAAGACAGGCTAATAATGAATAGTTACCATCAGCATCGTCATTTTAACAATCCCTATTCTTTCTTTCCAGTAAGAAAACACGTAAATAATTTGCAAAAGTGTTTCAATACATATTGAAAAGTGAGTTATTTACAGAATCGTAAGTAAGACTTATGATAGATGCTGATATATCATTGCATGTCTATTACTTTCTCCAAAGTCAATTTTATATTCGTATCAACACATAATGTTTACCACTGATCCTTTGATTGAAATTGCTGTAAATGAATTAAATCGTTAACTTATGTTCAATTACGTATTTAAAGGGACCTACCGTGCCTCTACTTTTTCCCTGTTTTATCAAACGAACCACCCTCAACGACGGAGAGATTCTCCTATCCATGGGAAAAGATCCAGGAGCCAAGAATTAACTCACGATCCAGCAAGGTACATCACGCTAAGCTCATTCGTAACAAAAAGACGAAGCACTTCAGTAATGAAAACGTGAGGGTACAAAGGAAAACGAAGAATCGTAACGAAGGATATCACGTAACGAGTGACCGATGAATTAGCGAATTAGTCCATCCATATTGACGTCAAGAACAATTCACGGAGTATCGTTGCTTGTTACGACATATGCGTTACACGCGCCGCTTAAATCGATCAATTACCCTGTGGAAAAGCCGTGCACGTGCAGTAGCAGTGTTTATCTCCATCTTTTTACTCGGTCACGATCACAAAGGACAGGCAAGTTCAGTATCAAACGGGTCAAATCGTTTCGTTGTTAGTGGATAGAGATTCAGTAGAGTCAGTAGGTTTTTATGAGATCGATTTGAAAGATCGAGGAAGGATAACAGACGCGTTCGAGTCGAGGGTGTAACACTGAAAGAAGTGGCAAGGTACGCAAGGGGCTGCTAACCAACTCCCACCCTCGACTGCGCACCCCGGAAACCGCAACGCGACTGGAGCTGCTGCAGTGCGCAACAGCCCCTCAATTCGCCCACGCTGCTCCTCTCAAATTTGGATTTTAGAAGCGATCGACGCGCAAACCTAGGATACGCTTACATGTCTGATAATTTTAATAATCGAAGAATAGTTACAGAGTGAACGGTGGAAATTGTTAAAGGAGTTTTCGTCGGAAGACGAATTAAACGTTAAATAGTTCAAGAGTTCTTAAACTTTTAGATCTTTAGATTGTTTTTATTTAGATTTTCGAATCTTTGGATTTCCAGATGTTTGAGTTTCTGGATTCTCGAATATTAAGAGCTGTTAATATTTCATACTGAATTTTTATACTTTTAAATCTTTTAATCATTGAATCTTCTTGCTCGGCTTTTTAAAATCTTTTGGTTAAATAATAATCTATTTATTCGAAATAATACGCAAGCTCGTCGTAATGATGGCTCTTTTCATATAATGGATACGTTTCAAATGTATCTTAATGGATGTGTAATTTCACTAACAGTTTCAAAGGTGAATATAATTTCGCGAGGTATCTCCTTTCGTTCAATTTATATGAAATTCAGTCCCAGTATGTACACTAGTGTACAATTCCACTTCCTGCGCAGACGATTATAAAAAATTCCTTTCGCATTTTTTAATCAACTTCAAATTCACTAAATTATTTCTACTAAATACTGAGATTACACGTATTATATTTTAAAAAAAATTATCGTATTTCTCAGACAAAGTAATTATTTCAAAACCAAGATTACTCGCGTAATTAAAGAGCTCAATAATTATCTATCTTTGTCAAATTTCAACAATAATCTATCAGAACTACTATGGTAGAATCGATATCGTAAAAAATGATCCGTACTTTGGCTTATCGTCGAAACTCCTATATTAATCTTCTAGCTTCGTTAATCTCTTGATCTTTTTTTTTAATTTCTAAATTTCCGATTTTTTTATCTTTTTATTTTTTTTTTATTTTTTATTATATTAAAAAAAAAAATTATTGTATTTCTCAGACAAAGTAATTATTTCAAAACCAAGATTACTCGCGTAATTAAAGAGCTCAATAATTATCTATCTTTGTCAAATTTCAACAATAATCTATCAGAACTATTATGGTAGAATCGATATCGTAAAAAATGATCCGTATCTTGGCTTATCGTCGAAACTCCTATATTAATCTTCTAGCTTCGTTAATCTCTTGATCTTTTTTTTAATTTCTAAATTTCCGATTTTTTTCTTATTTTTCCGGAAGATCGAAAAGAATAACAAGTTAATGTACGTACATCGAAGAATAACTCCCGATGCTTTGTAACTTGAATCAATGGATAGTGGTCTGCTGTCTTCGCAGGATCACGGTGCCAGAACAAAGCCCTGGTCGATAGCTCCAGAGGACTGTGGACTTCGAAACAGGTTGATAGCAGGATGTCTTTCTTTCTTTTTGAATGAAGATTTGCTTTATGATCTCCTCAGCGGCTGGTATCAAACTGATCGTTGAAACGGGTCGTCAGGATACTAATATTCCATGGCATACATATATGAACCCAGTGGTCCAGATTACACGGGGGAGATTCTGAATCACGTGATAGGTCGCATGTTTGCAACCGTACAATATATAACTCTGTCTGTTGTAAATAGATCGGATTAATTTGTCGGCGGCGCAGGACAAATGCTGGCGTCGTTCTTCCTTCCGCAAGGGATTTTGCAATCGTTCCATTCGCTTTTAATAGCTCTCAATGCAAACCAATTTGAGAAACCAATACGATTCACTTTTCTTTTCCCTTGTGCGTCTACGACAGGACAATCCATTGCTGCAAATTGAAGATGATTGAAAATGATTGGAAACTTATATAGCCGCATAAAAAAGTAATTCTAAGCTTTTCTTATAGTTTCCTTTTATCTTCATGTGTCACTTTCAACGTTTAAATTCGATAACATTCCGTACACTTTATGGAATTTTTAATTTTTATATATTTCTATATGTGAAATTGATTTTCGTAATTTTGTTGAAACGTATTTTGTACCTTGTATTTTGTGCCTCTATAACAATCGAAAATTTTAGGGATGCTTTTACCGATTCCTTTTATTTTTCAATTGTACTATCCGTAATACAAAAGAACACTTAGCTTTTTTTATGGAATACGAAAGAAAAGAATTTCATTTTACCAGAGAACTTTATTTTATTTCAATTATATATCAAAAAAATGAAAGTATGATTTTGTTCGTTTACATAGTCTTTCGTTCTTGTCTCGCGTCTATTTTTTTTGTCGATTATTTTATAAAATTTCAGCGGACACAGTCNCAAAAAAAAAAAAAAAAAAAAAGCATAGGAACACGTCCTCTCCATGAAGGAGCGAATATGGAAAAGATAGGAAAAAGCATTCATCCTTATAGAGATCGACGCATTTAAAATGAACTTAAATCTATGGAATCCATTCGACTTCGTTCGTTTCGTAATTCTTCGTAATAGCTGCTCTAGTGTTTTCTTCAGGTTTGCTCGTGCTCTTCTCTTCGCTTCCTGTCAATTTATGATACACTTTGCTTCCTGTATTGGCCACCCATTGGACACCATCTCCTAGTTTCTCTCCAGCTTTACGGACCACATTTCCAAGATTCTCAGCTGTGAAAGTATTCGGATCAACGTTGATGTCCAAGGTATTGTTGCCACGAGGACATCCGGACTGAGAAATGATGCTCAAGTCGAAAGGATCCACACCGTAATAAGTCAGTGCTTGACGTAGATTATCTACGTATTGCTTGTCCAATTCTCGATGCCTGGAAAGGATCGTCGCACTCTGACGATGGGCAAACGTCAGCTTCTGGCATGTAAATATACCCGCGTAGTTCACGTAATCCGTAGCAAATACTACGTGAGACGCACTTCCAGCTACACCTTTAAGTAAGTTTAAATTGTTTAAATTAAAAATGACAATTGAAAAACTAATAACTTGCTTGGTGTAGGTAATTGGGCCGTTCAGAGATGGGGATAGCTCAGTCGGTAAAGCATCAGACTCTTAATCTGAAGGTGAGGGCCCAGGGTTCGAACACCTGTTCGAGCGGGAAAAAAGATATTGTCCTTTAGGACAACAGCACGAGGAGAGCTCTGTGTGTATAAAAAGGTCCCGGAGCTCTCCCAACGTGCGGAGGACGGTCATCGTGGAGGTTTTAGTCGGTAAAAATCCGACACTACCTGGGTCTTCCCTTAACACGTTCCAGAACTGCTTATCGTGTAGAACTACTTATCGATTGATGATGTAATGAAAGATTGTGTGATAATATATCAACCTTTAGTCAAAATGTCAAATGGCCTGAACGAGAAGTCAGGCAAAAATGGCTTGGCACGGAACGTGTTAAAAGACTCAGGTGTCTGAAATCGAAGATTTCTTTCACGTAAAAAAAAAAAAAAAAAAAGTAATTGAGCCGCTTCAGTGGAGATTCTTTGAAACGTTTGATGAAACAACACCGTACTCTAATATATTCAAATTCAGAAAATCTCGAACGAGTGAATGATCATAATTATTGAAGAACTGAAACCATAGAATTGAACTAAGCATTGCTTCGTTAAAACTTTTTCCAAATTCTTTTAAAATGATAAATATACGTATGTTTCATGAAATGTGGCCACGATACTTACTAAGAGGAAAACGAACTTGCATTCGAGCCGGCGTACTTGGTTCCGGTACGGTCAATTCACCGGTGTAATGATACTCGTGCTTCAATGGCGTAAGACCTGTGCATAGAGACATCGCTTCATTACGGATAATTCATCCCACTTGCCAGACAGTTATCCTATTGACATGCTTTTATGAGTCCCGATGGGATCCGACGTTCTGCTTCTTTATTAATTCAAAAGCTTCCAGCAATATACATATATACACGGCGACCGCACCGTCTATTAAAAGAAAATCTTATCTTCTTCGGCGCTTCGTCGTCGACTATCGTTTGACAAACAGAACATCGAATCCACTATTATAATCTCTATCATTCTTTACGTCTTCACGAGTCTTTCATCCAACCTTACTTCTTTCGTTGTTAACTTTTCCAATACTTTATCATACACAACTGCGAATGTTCATAACAGAACATCGAATCCACTATTATAATCTCTATCATTCTTTACGTCTTCACGAGTCTTTCATCCAACCTTACTTCTTTCGTTGTTAACTTTTCCAATACTTTATCATACACAACTGCGAATGTTCACACGTTCATACGAAATGTTAAAAATGTAAATAATGCTGCGATAGATTCTACTTTTCCAATTGCATTAAAAATATATCTGTGTAAACGTTCGCAGTTTATTGCCATCATTTTCCTGGATTCTCTTCTTACCTAATACTGGGTGATCAGAATCTTGCGTTATAACGTATTCACCCGGTTCTTCTCCCCGAGTGTAGTTGTAAGTGATACATTTGCTGGCGGTCGATGTTTTCTGGATTACGTACCATACACCTAAAAACTAAATTTGCAAAATTATTGCAGATATACAAGACAAGAGAAAATTTATTACAATGT
>NIPQ01090856.1:0-14821 GCA_002806875.1 Lepidotrigona ventralis hoosana | reverse complement strand
TAAATGCATGTGCGGTTGGCGAAGCGTGGGGTTGGTTTGTGTAATGTCAGCAACGATTACTGCTTTATCGGGAAAAATGGAAGCGAAATCGCGACGGTTATCCACGTCGTTGACTGCTCTTTTCAGCTCCTTTCAGTCCGATAGATAATACGAGCTAATTCTCTCTTGACACAGAATTTCTTTGAAGCAAATAACGATCTCTCCTGTGTCTTGTTTGAACGTGTCACGTCGTATAACCTATGGGATTGGGTGATACGTCGTTCTACAACTATGAATTTCCGCTTATGTCGCTGTTAAAAANTCTACAACTATGAATTTCCGCTTATGTCGCTGTTAAAAATCAAAAATAACGATGCTCTTTCTTTTTATTATTCAAGTATAAGATAATCGTGTTTATTATTTTTAATCTGAAAGTTAAATATTTAGAAGGTTAAATAATGAAAAGTAACAAGTGATTGAGCAAAATAGACATTCGGTTTGGAATTTTTCACGATTATGAGATAAATTTTTCTCTAGATTTTGACGCGTGAAATAATAAGTTCGGAAAAGAACAAAGCATCGTAGACAGATATTTAACATTTGTACAATATTTTCAAAAACGTTTTAATTTGAATCTTTCAGCTTTAATATTAATATTCTATTAAATTAATATTATTTAAATAGTAAATTATTATATCCCTTCTTCCATTTTAAAAAAGAATTCACGAAAAAGAATATTTTTGAAATTCTGTTACCTACGTTTCAAACAACGATGTGACTCAAATTTGTATTGTAAGATTGTACCTAACGAATCATCCCTTAGAAACTTTCTCAAAGAAACTTTCTTGCAGGCCATAAATGGGTTGCTATTTCAATGTCATTCGTCTATTCTACGAACGTTAACCCATAAAGGCACTGACCCGAGTATATTCCAAGCAAAGCCGCATAAACATTAACGCGATTGATTCTTGGTAACTCGGCCGGCCTATATCCAGTCAGACGATATTGTTCACCCTTTGAGCCCCATCTTGACCGTTACTGGCAATCCGTTGGTCGCGTACCCTCTCACGGATGAGTTGGCCACGAGTTCCAGGGACTTCTAAATTTATAAACGTATTTTGAAGTACGAGTCTTCACTGTACTGACGCTAATAGCCGAATGTTGAGGACACAGAAAGATTTCAACATATTTGCAACTTTTAATCACTTCGATTCGATAAATTATGTGTTAAAGTGAGTATAATATTTTAACGTTGTGTATTAATTGGAGTGTTTGAAAAATTTGAGCGAAACGTTAGAGAAGATAAAAAACATCGAAGAAGACAAGAAAAAAAAAGAACTTTTGTTACGTCTATTCTCTTTGCGTTTTTTTCGTTTATTCGTTGCACACGCGACATTTACATATTTACATTCTAGAATGCGATGCATTTTTAAATGGCTTAAAAGTTAAAGTTGATCCAAACATATGGAAGCAATAAAGAGTAAAAAAAATGTAGCAGATAAATTTAAAAGTTTGCCTAATATTAACGTGCAACTATCTGCGATAGTGCGAAGTAAAATGTTCGATAATTTTAAACTGTTCATATTTGAAAACTATGTTAATCGACTCGAATCCGTCACAACTTCTGAACTATTTATCGGTACTCCTGTGCGTGAAAAATTCGTCGAAATATCGTTAAAAAAAATTCCGCTATTAACATTCTACATTAACCACGATAAAATCCTCCATCCATGGAGGGATGCGAACTATCTCCATCACTGTAAATTACTTTTGCATTTGAGATTTTCATTTTTTCAAAATTTCCATCGATTAAATCGCTCTTGAAGAGTCCAAAGTTGCAAAGATTCTGTCAATTGCAAAAGAAAGGTTTCGAAATGCTTGGCGATACTGAGGCAAGCAGCGTCACCCTGAGGACGAACCGGCGAACTAGCCCCATTGATTTTTCGCGCGAACGTGCCGCCGCCACTGTCGTTTACCAAATAAGGAGAGGACTCGAACCGCGCCACTACACAACGCAACCCCTTACGAACAGCAACATGGCCGTCCGTTGAATGACAGTTGTTGCACTCGGTACGCGTACTTGTTGACCATCCCCGGCTTTCGACGTGCACCTGTCAGCGCCATGCATTCGCGTTCACGAGGGCGATCACGCCGACTCTTCTTCACGGTGAGTTCCTAAGGGAAACTCTTTTCACGTATCAACGAAATCATCTTTCGTGTCATTAAATCGTGTTATCGTCATCTCTTCGATTTTCAATCTGCCGATTTTTCTGACTGTCTTGTTCTGTTTTTCTATTCGTTCGTTCGTTCGTACGAGGGTGAATTCTCGTTTGAATTTTTACGAGAACGAGTGGCACGAGGCTCTTAAGCGAGTCGAATAATTTGTTGGCGCGATTGATCGGCGAGGGAACCACGCCGCTTGGTCAAGAATCGTTTCGTTATGCCAGCGTGACGCGGAAACGATGATTGTTGTGCTCCCGCTATGATAATATTTCGCTTCTGCGTCGGATCGGCGGAATTTTCAACGTAAATGTTTATCTTCTCCCCTTGCGAGTTATTTTCGATTATATTCGATACTCGTTGGGATAAGAAAGCGCGATCGATCCAAATCGCGTTATAGAGAGAGAGAGAGAGAGAGAGAGAGAGAGAGAGAGAGGGAAAAAAAAGGATAATATACGGTTTTACGACGGACTATTTTTACGCGAATAGCTTTATACGAGACGAACGCGAGCTGATCTTGCGGTGAATCGCTGGCTGATTGGCAAATCTAAGCGATTCAGCGTGACAAGAGGAGTTCGTTAACGGGACGCACGGTTTTCTGCTAAAAATAACGGAGACATTCGCCGGTACGTTGGAATCCCTCGGCGCACAATTTTAGATCCAGCAAACCTGATCGTTGTCCCCTCATGTGTGTGACAAGCATCCGTCTCGAGCGTTGCCGGTGTTCGTCGTGGATTTTATCGTTTCCATGTATCACCGATCACGAACAGGTTACAGGGTGATAAAGAGACTTTTCATTCGCATCGTTCGAATACAATCGCATTCCACGAGTGAAACGAACTAATTGCCTCTCACAACGAAAGTTGATAACGTTCTCTTGTTATATCAAGGAGAACCAAGAGGCCAGTTTCTCTGGCAATTTCAATTTATCTTTATCTGGCTCTCCGTTTCTAATTGCTTTTCATCCAAAACTCGAGTTTCTCCTCTACCGCCAGAACAAATTTCTCCGCTCTTACCAACGTTAATTTCATCGTGTTGGTGAACATCTTCTTCAGAAATTAAATACAAATGCGAAATTTATACGTTGAATTCGTTGAAAGTGAACGAAACAGATGTTTCAGACGTAAATACTTTAATCGTCGAGTGGTATTTATTGTGATGAAGAGCTCGCGAGAATGTTTCAATTAAGTTATTCAATTTTAGAGTAGGTATTTCGTTTTAGTTAGTGTGTTTTATATGCTTAACCCTTAGTGCCTGAATTATCAAAAGAAAAATTTTAGATTTTCAACGCTAGAACTACCAGAGTTGTCGAAATGAGAGATTCATAATATTTTATGAAAATTTTATAATTTATACTTAATATCTTTAAAAGCTCGAACGATTTCTCATAAAACATCCAAATAAAAGCATCTGTTTTTTATTGTCTCTTGCGTTTTAATTATTCTCTGAAACAAGCTTTACACTTTAATCGTCGGTAGTTCTATTAATTTTATTCATTGCAATATTTAGTAAGTAAAATTATCTATCTAGATTCCATACTTTTCATTATATTTCCAAAAACATAGAAATTTGCATAAATATTGGTACTACTTATCCAACCAAATATTTAACATACAACGACAAAATATCAAGGATCTCAGAATTCGATAATCCAACACATTTGTCCCAAAGTTTTGTAGTCAGGTACGGCTACAACGAGAGTTAAAATCGAGGGTGAAAATCAATCAAAACTTTAGGGTGGTAAGGCATGCGTGTAGGCGTCAGTTCTTGAAATTATTAGCCGTTTGCAGGTGAGGTCAGCATCAGATTAGCTCCGTTGGTCGGAATTAACGGAATTCATCCCTCGTTGACGAGTTCGCAGAATTCATTCGTTCTGTGGTCCAGATACGAACACGTGGTTTGCTTAACCTGCACTTATATGTATATGAATGTGTGCATACACACGCGCGCGGTCCTCTGTCTGAAATTAACACTCCGACATGCACGCGCGGATCGGCAGACGGAACGGAGTCAGAAATTCAAATTCTGCTGTGACTCCGTGCAGTGACGACGCAAACTCCAGGTACGTCAGGTCAACTGTCTCCTCCTCTCTTCCACTCTGACTGTTTTTGATAGGTTTTGGCACTCGTTCGACTGTTCTTCCTACCCTCTTGATATATCTATCAACCAGTGTTCCCAAGAGTGTTCTTGATTTCCACAGTATTCTCCAACTTTCCGCGAACTTCCCGTCATGTAGAAACTCTGGCCAGACTCTGACTAAACTTTGATTAAACGTCAGTTTTGAAGTGCTGGTTTTACCAAGCTTTACGTGTAATTGTTTACAAAACGTGATAAACAGTTTACCGAAATGAAAAATTCGAACGTTTGTTTTGTGGCATAATTTACATGTTCTTTATATATTTTTTACACTCTGGTATTCAAGTAAATAGAAAAATTTATTTTACAGAAAGTTTCATCTGTGATTTTGTATGGAGAGATGTTATTTAAAAGAAATATAGTAAATAAGAATGGCAACGAGTTGTCATGTGCCATTTCAATTGGCTGTTAAATTTAAAGGGACTTCTACACGTGCGTTTTCATTCTGTTGCAGATGCCTTTCATGTTGTAAATAATACTGGGTGAAAGGAAGCCTCAGACCGAAGATGGGCAAGCTTTTGAGTCTTCTGGCTCGAGACGAGTCTACCTGTTGCACGCCTCAAAAGTACGACGTCTTTTTGGATTTCGAAAGTAAGTACGACGAGCATACTCGCGTGAAAACATCCCTTTCAGTCGTAATTTTCGCGTGTTGAATTTTTTCGTTCCTCCGTGCTTTTCGACTTTTACTTGACGACGTGAAACGTTGTACGATACCGAGACACTGAGAGTGTTTGATCGACATTCGCATAGGAAAATCGTTCTCGAAGGTTTTTTTTTTTAATCAAATTTTTAGATGCACAACCTTCCGACATAGAAAGGGAGACCTTTGAAGCGGTGCAAAGAGTTCTGAAAAATTCAGAATCTATCTTAGAGGAGATTCAGTGCTACAAAGGGGCAGGGAAAGAAATCAGAGAAGCGATTTCGGCGCCCACGGAGGAGTGTCAACGGAAAGCCTATCTGACTGTTGCCCCTCTGGTTGCCAAGCTGAAAAGATTCTATGAATTTTCATTAGAACTTGGTGAGCATTAACCTTTCGTATGTTCTTTTAGTATTTTTCGCTTTGTCTTTATTGTTTCGAATTGTTTTCTAAAATTTTATTTCGTTAAAGCGGTACATTTGCAGACAATTGTCACGTATCACAATGCAGATAATTGTCGAAATTGGAATTTTTGGAAATGAAAAGATAAAAATATACAACAAAATTTCACGATTAATAATTTCTTAAATAAATATACATAAATTACAAAACGATCGAAATTTGAGATTTAAATATCTCATATTTGTTATTAAACGTCAAATTTCTAATATTGTAATCATACAGAACACAAAGTGGAAAATTCAGCAAATTTTCAGGGAAAAGATATTTCTACATATTTCCATAGGCACTTTTAATTTTTTTAATTAAACTTCCAATCTGTCCATCAAACTAACTAGTTGAAAAATTGCAAATTAGAGAAACGATCACTAACTAAGGACCCTAAGAACTTAAATGTCGATATTGGTTCAGCAACGAGTCGCGAAGGATTATTATTTAGCTTGAATGTAGTCTGAATATTCCCGTACGTACGGTGATTGGAAGTCCAATATCGTTGCATCGGCACGAGCGAAACTTTCAACCGCTTATAAACTTCAGACGCATTTATTGCCTTTATTTTGCATAACGTAGCAGTAGGCATCCGAGCGGAAATAAAAATGTCCGCTAGCTCTCGTCAACTATATAGTAATACCAAAAGCAAACCGTTTGAATAAAATCCTTTTTTCCTACAAACGAACCTCTTTTACGATGTTTTACCGACTTTTACATCGCTCTTCGAAATTTTCATATCACTTTTAGAAGGTTACATACGTTTATGTAATTTATTATTTCTAAATTAGTAGGTAATAATAAAATTAAGAAATAAAAATTAAAAACTAAATCAAGCAAAACTTGTTAAAGCTAATCTAAAATTCCAGCTTTAAATTTTTTAATCTGTATCTAATTTTCTCATATTATGGGAAAATGGGATGTTTTCATGCTAAAAATTACAAGAAATCTTATATCTTATGATATAATCGACCAAACAGGGATTTTATATGAAGAAATGTCTATACTGAAAATATAGATAATATATCTTTTAGATATAGCTGAATTTAATTATTTTTCGAAATATAAGAAGAAAAGTACTATTATAATACCATTTAAAAAATACAAAATGATCTCAATTCTTGTATGGGAAGACTGATTTAAAAAATTTCTGTTGCAATGTTTCATTAATAATTCATTTCATTCGGTGTTTCGTTGCAACGTTGTTTTCATTTCTCTATAATACCTAAATTTGTGTATATTGTTCCGTTGTTTATCAAAACATTATTGCAAAAATATCAAATGACTTATTAATCAAGATCTTTGGTCATCTGTTCAACCTATACTACAAAGAGAAAAGAAAAGAAAAAAAAAAGAAATTGCAAGAGTTTCAGAATCGTAAGGGTCATTTTGCATTTTTCGGCTCGACATTTTCCAGAAAAGGTCGTACCAAAGATCCTGGGTCAATTGTGCTCTGGCAACCTCTCGCCGACCCAACATCTCGAAACCCAACAGGCTTTGGTGAAACAGCTGGCAGAAATTCTGGAGTTCGTTTTAAAATTCGACGAGCACAAGATGAAGACCCCGGCTATTCAGAACGACTTCAGCTATTATCGGAGAACATTGACCAGAGCATCTCTGGCGCGACAGGAAAATGCCGAGAAGGACCTCGTGGTTGGCAATGAGCTCGCCAACCGAATGTCCTTGTTCTACGCCCACGCGACACCCATGCTTCGTGTTCTGAGTCACGCGACCATTACTTTCTTGATGGACGTAAGTAGTATCGCCTCTACTTTCTTTCTACTATCTATTCCTTCTATCTATTCGCCGTTTCTCCGCGATTATCGATCCACCCGGATGCCAATCGACGCTGTTCGCGAAGAATTCCGATGTAATTGTCTTGATCAAAACATTGTCGTTTCTTTTTAGCTTCTATGTTTTCCTTATTGAATCAAATTTCATAGAAAAGTGTTTTTTTTTTTTTAATAAATGAATATCGCTTGCATTTATTTATTTATGAGAAAAGAATCTTTTGTGCAAATATTTTAGCAAAATTTTAAGTTTTCATTCTTCCTTTCTATTTCACTGGCTTAAAAATTTGAACTTTTGTTTTGTAACGTAATAAATTCAATTTCAAGCAAATGGGAAAGACTTGAATTAGAAATTAGGAATTAGTGCAAATTTATGAAACTGAAATATTTGAAATTATACAAATACATGAGACTGAAGGTAATCAAGTTCTATATTTCTTTAATCATTAGTCTTCATATGTGAAATTCTTTAGACATCTTGAAAAGTATTTAAATGGTTTTCCATTCACTCTGTCGCATGAATTTTCTGCCATGAAAACATTATCATAGACAAAGGAAAACATAGTCCATCAAACGTCGATTTTTCACGCAACAAGTAAAATTTTGGCGAATTCGCGAACTTTATCACGTTTGAATTTAACTATTTATCATTTAACCGTGATTAATTTAAAATTGACTTTGTTTCCGGAGACAAACGAGCAAAAAACGGGAGAAACGCGAAAGGTCTGTGTAGAGTCTTGAAAAAATAAATTTACTCGTTTTGACAACGCTGAATAAGCAGTATTATCGCAAAAATCCATTCTTCCAAGCACACGTTTTGTTGCGTATGCGTATGCATATATTTGGCTTTTCACTCTACGCATAATAGACACTCCGCTTTATATTTTGTCTGGTAATTAATCATTTACTTTCCATCTTTCATTCGGAAATCTTCGTTTTAAAAGCAAGACAAAGGGATGTTGCGTTTGACCTCGTACAAATATTAAGCGAGGAAGCTTCATTAACAGGACGAAACGCGTAGAGGGACGGTGTACGAACGAAATAGGTCGATATAAATAATGACAAGCACCGGAGCAGAAAATTAAAAGCTATTATTCCAAGTGATTCAGGGTAAAACAGTTCTCGGAACATTTACCCGTATAATGGATAACAGATTCGCTCGCAATAGACGTGTACATGTGTATTTTAATTGGAATCATGCAGGAAGTGATTATTCATATTACGATGTAAACAAGAATGGATTTTTTAATTTTATTTTATGTATCGCTATGTTTAATTTGTTAACTGAATTGCATCTTGATCGTTTTGCTACGGAACTGAATGTTCATGCAACTGCCTTCATATTTTTATTTCGGTTTCAGTTGTTCAAGTGTGAAACTGATGATAAAATAAATCGTGTAAAAGACACAAAATAAACGACAGAAGTTTAAAACAGCGAATAAACTTCTGGACGATATAATTCTTGTTTTCATTAATATCAATATATAATAATTGGTGTATAAAATGAGGATCATCTTTCATTTATTGCTCAAACGTGTGAACAAAAATTATGCATGTAAAATAAAAAAAAAACATTTTATATCTTCTGCTTCTGGTATTCTAGTGTCTACTTTAATAAATAAGTGATTTACATTATCATAACTGACCGAAAAGATTCGAAAATAGAACGGATACTTAGATATTTAACGATACGATAACATTGTCACGATATATTCGAATTTTGTTTTATTTCCTATGAAATTCGTATTTTATCAGATATGTTGTACTTGTTTCAGAACGAAGATGTAGCACGTGAGAACATTACAGAAACGCTTGGTACCATGGCCAAGGTTTGCCTGCGCATGTTAGAAAATCCGTAAGTAACGCGTTGACCTGACAGTCGAAGTATAAAAGAAAGATCTTTGTTTAAAGAGAAAGATTTCTAAAAGAAAATGAACGAAAAAAGAAAGTGGCAGCAGTTGGAGATGAGATATGTTATTGTTCTTAGGAATCTACTGGCGCAATTCCAACGAGAGGAAACTCAACTCTTTGTTCTGAGAGTGATGGTAGGGTTAGTCATCCTTTATGATCACGTTCATCCCCAAGGTGCCTTTGTTAAGGGTTCGAATGTCGATGTAAGTGTTAAAACTAACGTCTGTCACAATGTGCGTATTGAAAAAACGGATATATTTAATATTTCACTGACGTCAATTATTGGATAAAGATCTTAAAAATAATGTGACAATATTTTAAAAATAATATCCGACAACTACGCGACGAAAAGAATTAAATTAAAACGTCGTCTCTAGATATTTATATCCGAACGTGAGAATAAAAGTCACGATACGTAAATGCGACTGAAAAGCAATTGAACTAAAAATTGATAAAAGAAAATAAATTCTTAATGCAATAAATATTATTAAATATTGCAGTGAATGCAGCGTAGGAAGAAAACCGCGTTATACGAGACATGCATTATCAAACGAATTTATGAAAATAAAATACGAGCTGTAATGTTTAATGCATCTTTATTAAAGTTCAAATAGAATTGCTCATAAAAGACGTATTAATGCCTGAGATGGAAAAATGTTTCAAAAGAGAAATTGAAAAACACGTCAAAATGTTAAGATTTCACGTATTACACGAGGGATTGTTTATCGCGTTGCGTACTAGTTATAATTTTTTCGTCGCGTTATACGGAAGTCAATTGTGTATGAAATATTTAAACATAAAATTCTTATGTACAAATGCGTAATATCTCTATAATACTTCTTCAGGTTAAAGGCTGTGTGAAGCTGTTGAAGGATCAACCACCCTGCAAAAGCGAGGGTCTACTCAACGCTCTCCGCTACACCACCAAGCACCTGAACGAGGAGAACACACCAAAAAACATCAAGAACCTGCTAGCAGCATGATTACCGAAGCAGCGCGGCTGCTGTATTCGAAGCTGAGACAATTGCTGCTAAAATGTCGGAAGCTGAACGAGCTATTCATTTTCTACAGCGTCACGAGAACGCCGAAGATGATATCCTTCGCGACTTTTTAATCTCGGGACGCAAAGAGCAATCTCCTGTTTCTGATCGTGGCTGGGTGGTGGACCACTAAAAAACGTGTCTTTCGCAATCGAATCTATAGCTGCCCGAAAACTGCCGACTTCTACATACCTTCTGACAAAAAAAAAGAAAAAAGAAAAAAGAAAAAAAAAAGAAGGGATAGGTGGGAAAATTGTAGAAAGGCAAAAAAAGAAAAAAAAAATATCGAAACGACTGAACATCGGAGGAATTGCTGAACTCGTTCTCAAGCGATGCCTTTATCGCCGTTACGAGTGCGAAAACAACATTTAGGAATTATTATAATATTATTATTCTCTCTTCCTCATTCACTCTCTCTCTCACACACACACACGATACACACGATACACATACAAACACGATATCTTGATTATTATCGATCATTGCTAATTCTTAATTGCTATTATTGCGAATTTTGACGTTCGTTCAAGTTATTATTGTCACCGGAGTATTATTGCCTTGATTAACTTGTCGCCACGTGTATCGAAACACTGTATTTGTCTTCCCGGATCACGGGGGAAAAGATCGAGTTAATTAGAGCATATCAATAGCATGTTTAGGGCAATTTTCAACGATTGCAGACGATTCGCTGAGTGTTACGATGAGAGGTTTAATAACGTTGTAAGATATTGCGCAGATCTTTACCAGTTGTTTTCTTTGTTGAATGATTGTCATCCAAGCAAAAGGGACGAAGAGAAGAGTAATTGTTGTAGATACACAGGGACTGGACATCGACCATTGGAATCGAAAATCGCGAATGACTTTTTTACTTTGTTTCGTTAATGTCGATGCATTTTCTTGCAGATTTGTTTTATTCCTTTTTTAATTATTTTAATAATTAAAGCAGAGATACGTTTCCTTTTTTTGTTTTTTTTTTTGGGAAGGATTTCTTTTTGTTTTTCTTCTTTTTCAGTTTTTCTTTTCTTTCTTTTTTCGCTCGTTTCTAACAGAGAACCAAAGATGTTGTTACGCTAACGTTTATATGTCATTGATTTTACTACGAATTTATTACTACAGTATTTTCAAGGAACACGTTATTTACATTTACGCCATCAGAAAAGAAAAGTTATCGGGTAAATGTAATATATACTTTTCCGTGGAAGAAAATTGTCAGTGTTTTCGCGAAGAACAAATTCATATGTGAACAATATTGTTGTACTGGCGCTGGCAATCGCGTCGCACACTCTTTTTCTAAGTGCACATTTAAAAATTCTAAACGAACTTACATTGTAGGTTTTCTTGCATCAAGAATTTTACTATTTATATACCCGATGTTATCAAATTGTATTATTAAGTGAACCATTCGTTTTTAAAAGCTGTTTGGCACTCCTTCGTCAAATTTTAATTACTAATAACGATTGAATTTTAAATATTTTCAAACTGATATATATATATATATATATATATATATATATATATATATATATATATATATATATATATTAGTTAATTACTGTTAATTGAAAGTAAAAGAATAATGAAGAAATATCATAAGTTTGAACTTCTAACTTTGAATTTTGTAAATTTTGGATTTTTAAATTTATGAAAAAGAGGAATGCACAGTTTTTAAAAACGCAATTCTCAAGTGTTAGTTGTATTTCAAACGTTTTCAGTGATATTTATTATAACCTTACGGTTGTTGCTTTCATACGAAGCTAATTACGAATACATTTTTTTATTTTTATTACGTAATTGCATACACATTTTGATACCATTTTGTGAGATGACTGATGACAAACTATTTTACGTGTAGCGTTTTGTATAATTTATAAATTGCTTAAGAGCGTTTAATTAATTGAAGCATCGATTAATCGTTTTTAATTAATAATCTTTCCTCGTTTGTCTATCATTTAACAAATATTTAGCAAGCAATGCTAATATATTTTCCCCGAGTAGATTAATTTGGTTAATTAATTGTAATAACAGGTAAGAGCAATAATTAGACTTTTAAGTATAATAAATAAATAAGTTCGCATTGAGATTCAAAATCTACAATAATTCTAACAAGAAATTGACTTAATTCTTTACTAATATTATTGAATTATAAGTGAATCACAAGAATTTGGTTTATAGTATCTTCATTAAGTACCAAGAAAGAACAGAATATAAAATGAAGTGCACTAAAATTAAATAATACAATCCAAATTGTTACTTTTATCATTTTCTTAGTATCCACTAATAATAGTTAAGAATTAAAATTGAAATAGGAAGAACAATTTATTTAATTTGCGCTGTTCCTATATATAGACAAACGAAAGAAAGTTTAAAAGATTAAACACTACGAAAAATTATAATAATTTAATGAATGAAATTTTATCTATACAAAAACAATAAATTGTTTATTGCATTTTTCTACGTAAGAAAAGCTATCAAGTGCAAAAATTACTCGTGTAATACATAAATGTCAATTCTAAATTTTCATTCGTTGCTCTAATAAAGAAAATAAAGAAAAAACGTAACAAGAAATATGCACTTTCTAATTTCAAATATTTAAATATTACACTTTTACTTGTACGAGTCTCGCATTTATCCTTGAGCAACATTTTCTTCGATTCTCTTAAAAATGATCAATCGAAGTTTCATTTTCATCACAATGTAGAAAAGGAGAAAAGGGAAAGAAAACAATTGCAAGATTACGACGTTTGTCGCGTAAACTAAATGAAATGTTACTAACGTAGTTATGGAAATATATTGATTTTTACAATCACGTTAATGATCGATACTCAAAAGTTTGTTACGCTTTCCTCGATCTATAAATTTAGCTGCAAGTCGTTTGTACAAAAAAAGGATCAACGAGAAAGCGCAAAGGTTACAGAAAGAAAATTTAATATAATGATATGAATATCACGTGGAATACTACATTCAGAGCATGAAAGAAGAAGACTAAATTCTGTATAAGAGGTAAAGATACCTGTGTGTGACTGGAGATACAAACACGTTTTTACAAATATTTGCATTTATCTGTCTGTTAAACTTGCTATGAGTGTTGATTTAATCATGACTGTCCGAAGAGAAATGAAATTTATAATTCTTATTTTATTGTATGCGTGTTTTTATGTAGACGTATTTTTATTTAAGACAGAATTTTATTTAAAACAATGTTTCTAAAAAATATGAGTTTGTTATATTATAAGTTGCACTATAAGTTTTACGTGTATTCAAGCAATAGATACGTTCTGCATAGAAATTTCGGTTTTTCAGTATTTACGTTTAAGTAACATTTATAATTGATATTTTAAGATTATTGCGCTATATTATCTATTTACAGACATTGTTACTTGAAAATGAAATTGTAGAAACCCGAAAGTTAATAAAATACATTATATAAATACCTCATGTTTTAATAAAATTACTAAATCTTTCAATTACTTATTATTTTACATCTTTTATCTATGCATTCTGAAGTTTAAGTACCAGAAAAATTGAAAAATTGGAGATTATTATGAAGTTTTAACACATTATATCATTTAAATTGACTAAAACGCATATTTACCAAAATTTTCATATCACAAAGTTTTTCATATCTCCAAGAATAATGAAGATATTCAAGGTGATTATATCACAGACGAGATATGAATAGACTAAACATCTTATGAAGTTTCATAGCTCATGTTCTCAAATATCGACATATTAACTAGCATACTAACAAATCAATAGTTTTTTAGCGCACTTTACACTCCAAAACGGTGAACTGGGAAACTATAAACTATAAAATATTCATAACAGTATAACATTTCCATAGAAATGTAAAATTGTAAAATGTGAAATTATTGAAATATAATCGAAAAACTGTTTTGTGAAATACTAAAAAAAATTATCAACTGTACCGGATCACTGACGACCGAAACACTAGATTAACCTTGAAAGATACGGAGATTCATTATCAATTAAATTTTTTCCGTGTCTCAGAAGTTTGAAAAAAAAGTTATCAACATTAACCTCGAGCGGCTTAGAGATCATTATCAATTAAACTTTCGACGTATACACAAAGATAAAATTTTAGAAGTTTGAAAAAAAAGTTGTCAACTGTACCTGATCACTGACGACCCACATATTATATAACCTTGAGTAGTACGGACACACATTACCACGTGAACTTCCGTCGTGTGCACATCGGCCCAGCGGAGCACCACGAGGACATCGTGGTATGCATTAGTCTTAACTTTAAGTTGCGTGCGCCTTAGCTTTAAGTTGCGTGCGTCTTAATTTTAAGTTGCGTGCGTTTAGTTTTAGTTAGCCTTTGTAAATTCGTTGTGAACGCATTCTGTACAAAGACACGTTTATTGAACTTGGGACGAAATTAGGAATCCCTCATCTCCTCTCTTCTTTCGTTCGTTGGTACTATTGTTACTTTGTACGTTGCACTAGAGTCGGGTCTCCAAGTTTTGTAGCCAGTGTGACGAATCGGGGAACTGCAGCCACGTTCGAAAGAACAAGGTGAGAGTCTCGTAGCCTAGCGTCCTTGGTAATCCGACTCAGCGGTTCTGCGGAACCCCACTGTGTCGTTGAGGGTAGCGTTAGACTACTCGTCTCTAACTGCTCGAACCTCGATTTGGCACTTG